>JARQSW010000571.1:147453-164150 GCA_030142375.1 Calameuta pallipes | reverse complement strand
CTCTCTCTCTCTCTCTCTCTCTCTCTCTCTCTCTCTCTCTCTCTCTCTCTCTCTCTCTCTCTCTCTCTCTCCCTTCTCGTGTACGTGCGCAAGTATATAGAACAAAAAGAAGAAAGACTCGATAGAAAACATATGAGAAAGTTCTCTCTCTCTCTCTCTCTGTGAAAATGTTTCTCTCACGTATTCCGCAAGTCCGCGTCTCCCTCCCGCAGGATCCTTTCCCCGGAGACTCGATCGAATCCGTTACCTACCTGAAATCAGAGAGACGATTACATAGGTCAGTTGCAAAGACGGCTAAAGGTATATTTGATTGGAGGTCTAGGATGAAGCGTCACGAATCGATAAATAAGCCGAGCATTAGGTGCAACGGGCCACTTCATATAACTGGAAGTCCCGGCGCAATCTTAGGATTTATACGAGCAATATCAGAGGAGGATTAGCGCGATCGGACGGACTTAAGTCCTGCAGCGCCCGATAGAACGGCTATTAGTGTCAAAATAAAAATGTGGCCGCAATATATGGCGGCGAGTAAGCCCTCTCTTATTGCTCGGCCGTGATGATAGAGAAACTTTGCGCCGGTCCAGCGGAGGATGCGGACTCCTCGCGGAATCCCGTTCCAGTTTCGTGCGAGCCTGGATCAGCCGTTTTATTTCGAGAAAAGATTAGACCCGCAAACGGCGCAGCCTGTTCGCTGCTCGGAATTTAACTTTTATTATATTGCCGGCACTGCTTTCCTCCTCATATTCCTCTTTTCTCTTGTTCTCTCTATTTGCAGGAGCCGCCAAAGAGCAAACACGAGGCAGAGCCGCTTCGAGCAAAGGCAAGTCCGGCAGGTCGAACGGAGTCGCCGGTAATTAATGAAGAGAAGAAAGAAGAGCAGTAAAACAATGAAAGGTCCAGGGGCGCCGAAAATCACACCATCCCCGTAAATAAAGTGACCAGCCGAGGCGTCGGCCACTTTTCGCGCCCCCGACAGCAATAAACTCTCCTCCGTAAGATCCGTCGGTCGTTCGGGGGTTGCCGAGAGCTCAGCCATAAAACTTAGAAACAATTGTCTTTTATTGTTTTGTTGTTATTTAATTTTCCCTGAATTGGACAAAGGGTCTGTCCGACGCCCAGCCAAGAAGAGGGACGCCCTAAATAATTTACGAGCCTTCCCGACGCCACTATCCCCACACTCGGCAGATTTGCGGAAAATACCTAGCATTGTTATCCGCCCCCCTCCCCCATTTCCTCCCTCCCCTCGGCCCTCGCGTTCTACACGGTTCCCGCTACCTGTTTGTTTCCCTTATTTCAAAATTACCAAATTAACCCAAATCATCGCAGCCACGCTCGAAGCCTACGAATCTGCACGTATATCTCCGTATGTATATAAACTATTGTATATCGCGATGCGACTTTATTCGAGCGCTGCACGTTCGATAGATAAAAACGTATTAAAATGCTCGGCCACTAGACTCCCGGCTACGAGCTCTATTTTTATATCCGTTCGTGCAGGAAGTTGCCGGTGCACTGCTAGGGGAGACTCCGTGTACCCCAGGGTACACAGAGTGCGGACCCCAATGAAAATAATTATTAGCGTTAAGTGGACGTAGTTAGTAGCCCGTGACAGACAGAGTGGTTACGTCGAGTCAACTCGTACTCCATAGAGTCCATAGGTGGACCTGGCCTCTCCTAGAGGATGCGGATCTATTGGCTAGATAACAAGATTTCATTGCGTAATCGTTATTCCGCGCTCTACTCCAGCTGCTCTGCGAGCTACGAATTCGCCTCGCACGCAAAGCGCTCGACATCATCCACGCCGATAGGTACGAAGGCACTTAGTCCCGGTAGCCTCCGATCAGCTGTTTCCCATCTTTAAAGGGACTGGATGGGACAATCGCGCTGATCTCATCAATTTTTTCGAGCAACGCCAAACTCTTATCGATCTCCGTCTCTGTGTCGCATGTGTATGGTACGTAGTACGGGTACGTATAATAAATTCCGTAGGGTGGCCGAGTGAACATTGTAGGACATATAAATAAACGGTTTATGTCTGGGACCTGGACGACCCTCGCTCTCTTGAGTTATGAATCGTAAAAGCTAGATCAGCAATCGCGTCATAGCTGCGGAGTAGGCTTACGATGAGGTTACTCTTAGCGAACCCATTGACACCGGCCGTTATTGCCATCTATAGCTCTATACATATGTATATAGCACAGCGCGTTAACGATGCGTTCGTAAAGTCCGCAGAAATGAATTTAGAAAGGTTGAAAGACGATGTGGAATTTCTAAGCAGAAATATATATATATATATATATATACCATACATATATGTGTATAATGTATATAGGATAGACGGTTAGGCCGAAGAGAGGTAAAAAGTCCCAGTGATTGCGTGGCAGCACTTGTTAACGACTAATTGTATTCTTTCCACGCTGTCAGATAAAAATGGCGGAGGCAAAGGGGGAGCAGGAAAATGTCTCGGTGTGTAAACCGGCACAGTTGGCAGTTGGGGCTGGCTGCGGCGCCGTTTCCACGGGAGTCGTTCGTTCGCTCGGGCGAACGGGCGTGTGCGTGCTATAGAAACGGGCAATAAAACAAATCTCATCCGGAAGTCGCCGGAGAGTTGACACCTGCGCCTTGAGAACGAAGCCCGCGGCACGCAGCTCTATTTGAACGGAAACCGTCGGGATATCGCGCGCTCCCAGCATTGTGAAGACGGCTTTGTGCTCTCCGTAGTGTGAGCCACTCATGGAAACGTAACTTAACTAAGGAGGAATATTTATTACTCTTCGTTTATTATTTCCTCGCGGTCGCCATTCTCAGTTGAACGCGAACGGTAACAGACGAGGCCCGGGGAGCTATTGTTGGGAGAGACGAACTTCTGTCCCACCCGGTATATCAGCTCCGACGAAGGACGGTGGAATGGACGAGGACACTCGAGAAAATTTCCAAGGAGGAATTCCTTGAGAGTGTCTATTTACGTGCGTCTTAATTTTTCAAGTAGCCGATCAGGGCCCTGGGTCTGTTTCTCGTCCTGCGGGAGCACGTTGGGCCCTGCGGTTTGGGCCCAATGGCCAATCTCCTTCCTACGACTCCTATCTCTAAAGGGACGCGCAAGGGGTAGTCGGGCGCCACTCGAGACAACAACAACTGGGACTGTCACATTCTCAAGTTAAAACAGGCCCCCGTGATAGCGGGCCCTTTAAGACTTTTCGAGATTACGGGCATGTGCCCAGAACTACGATTAACATAGAGGGACGATTCGATCCTTAAAAAGCTGCTACTGTCTTTGCTGGGTATATTTATTTTCTCTCTCTCTCTCTCTCTCTCTCTCTCTCTCTCTCTCCACAAGTGTCTTCCCTGTTCGCCTCTCTGTCTAATATTTATTATTTTTCAAATTCACTGAACTTCAAGATCATTACGGAAGGCAAGTTTGACTGGTACCGAATATAAAAAGATGGAGCAATGCACCGGACTCAGAGTACACGAGTCCTCGGTTGCACTTAAAGTGCAGCGCGTGTATCTACGCGCAGCAGGTACGTAGACGCGTGTATGCGTGTTGCAAATATTCAAAGTTTGTTTGACAACTATCAGGGTTCCGGTCGACAAAGCCGACACGACATGAGAACCAAAGATGGGAACCGCATATTATCGTGTCTCGTATGAAGTGCGCGACAATGGGCCTCGTTGTTTCCGCGTTGTATCTCCACTCGGCACACTCGACATATCCCGGTAATATTACCGGAGGTCTCTACGTATAAGTTCCCGGAAAGTTCACCCTTGTATACACATTTCTCATAGCGATTGCGTGTAAGATCGTACGTGAGAGAGAGAGAGAGAGAGAGAGAGAGAGAGAGAGAGATGGAATATCCACGCAGCATCCCGGAATCCAGATAGAGATCGGACATGCATCACGTGTCGAATCCAAACGAACGAAACTACCGATCGCCATAGAAAAACCTGCCAATTGTTCTCATAACTTTTCAAGATGAATAGTGACTGCGGGTCCCTCGGGTTACTGGGATAAAATAATACTGCCGGTATAGACGCAGTCGTTGCTCGACTTCCTATTGGATCTTTCCCTGCTTCTCTCTTTTTCTTCCTCTTCATCCTCGCAGTCCGACCCGATACGATCCTCATCTTGGGAAAAGAGGCTGTGCTACAGGGACTTAATCAACGCTCCGAGTGTTTATGATTTTTGTTATTGGTGTCATATCTCGGAGCCCTCCCATCGCGTATCTCCTACTCGTCGGACTCTTCTCCTCTAAGTACCGAAGGGGAGGGGGAAGGGGGGGAGAAGAACGAGGGTGTCTTTAGGGGGATGAAATTGACTCGACTCGGCATCGGAGTCGTGATAAAACGTAACGTCCAGTGCCGGGGATAGATCTGCCCGGTATTTCGCGCCGTGACCTCATCTGACCTGAAAAGGGACGGGGGTCTTAGGACGAATGGAAGTTGCAGGAAGATGGACAGATGGAGGATCGAGGCGAAGCAGGAGAAAATAAGGAAGCGGAGCCGGTATAGTAATGTATACGGTGTGTATGGCGAGCGAGGAGGGAAGAAGGAAGGGAAACATGATTGAGCCTTGTCGAGCGAGCAATCGTGCGGATGGCTCGGCAAATATCTCTCGCACTCCAAGGGCGGGATGCGATCCGCAATCAGTCAGCCGCGGACAGCCATTACATATGTTGTCCATTTCGTGTTCAAACACCGCAGAAACCACGAGTGTCTTCCCGCTATATGCTACGATGGAGGATCCTCCTTTTCGCGATCCTAGGAATCCAGTCCGACTATCAGCCTCCGCTCTCCGCTGAGTACCCATATGTACTCTCGGTGCTTCCAGTTGTTCCAGTTGTCCCAATAGGCCCAGTTCTACCAGTACAGAAAGTCCCTAGATGCTTGTCGAAGATGATGCACCGAAGCCATTACGTGCCCGGAGCACTGGGGCTCTATATACGTATATAGCTCGCGAGTTGGACTAATGGGAAATGGAGAGAGAGAAGAAAGTAAAGAGAGAGAATAATGAAAGGGCAAGGAGTGGGAGGTGAGCCTATTCGTGGTGGAATTTAATAACGAGTTAAAGGGGGTAGGCATAATCTGGAACGTAAAAAGTACTCGAGGGTTGCGAGTTCCAGGGTAGGCACGTAGTAATACCTGGATCGTCGTCATCTCGACTGAGATATCAAGTTGAGTGCATTTTTATGAGTGGCGTGTGAGCCTCTCGCATGTCGGGGGAATAGCTCACCTCCTTTTAGCCGAGGCTCGCGGCTCGCTGCTTCACCTCCCCGCTTCCCAATCCCATGGCTACTCCTCCTCCTCCACTCTTTGGTCTCCGCGCACAAGTAACTGGTCCCCTCGGCTCGTGACAGTAAAGCTCTCCAATCATAAGTATCGTAATCTCTCAAGACGTTTCTTATGTAATTCACGTGTACGGTAATTGGCATTGCGTGTCTCTGGCTCCTCGAGCTTTGGGAATCCGTGATCGTCGCGGGACTCGTAATCTTAGCTCGTCCGTGTGGTAATATGATTAATCGATATTTTACTTGAACGAAAAACCTTATTTCTCTTTGCGCAGCGAAATACGGCTGATCGGAGAAGCGACGCGAGTAGCCTAGAAAGAGTCCGCAAAGTACCTGATCCGATCGGACGACTCTCGATCGGTTCCAGGACCAGGTGAAACTATCGGTTTTACGGTGAATTCGAATTATTCCTGCTATTCGGGGTCACGGCAAGAGCACAAAGGTCACGCGTTGCCATGCAGTCTGACTGACAAGCTGACTTATGCAAATACAGTCTCGCTTTGCAGCTAATCTGATCGTACGTACAGTTAGTTTATTCCTTGGATGGGATTTAAATTGGACCCAGTCTCCTGCTCCAGCATCCCCGGCATTAATGGCCAATCACGATAGTAAGCTCTCCGTCATCGGATGCGTCAACGCCGTCAATTCATTTGAACTCACTGTCATATCAATACTTCTTGACTCCCCGCACGTTTCGCACTTACGAAATTCTTTCCGGTCTTTTCTCCAGGTCACCAGAAGCCACGCGATTACACGCCTAGTCCCGGTCCGACAGTCTGTCTCCGTAGAATTAGCAGCAGCGCTATCTATATCGGATCGGCAGAAGCTTCCCTAGCGGTAGGCGTTCTCGGCTGACAATTAAGCATGGAAAATGAGTCCATTAACGCGTCGGCTTTAGTTTCGTTTTTTACGATACACCCAGTACATTGAAAAGGGCGTGCGTGCCAGTGTGAGTAAATGCGAAAATGCACTAGGACGACGAGAATAAAATCGGTAATTAAAGCGCTATAAAAATTTAATATATTGTTAGACGGTTGCAATTAGTCCAAGCGAATTCGCACGAAGCTTCACCAGGTTCTTGCTTTTTTTTTTTCTAGAATAATTTTCATTTCCACGACACAGTTTTACGACTGGTTGCAGGAGGAGGGAGGTGAACTAGGATAACAAGCACCTCCGCGCCTCGTTCAACCGGATACGTGGAATCCTCGAGGAAGTCGCATGCACCGCGAGTCACTTGTTCAGCTTTGCTAGATAAGACACCTACGCGGCTATACGTACACACGGTTTGCTCGAGTGATTAGGACCTTCTTTGAATTTTAATTACAACCGGCAGCACGAGTCTCGGTAACGAGCGGTTCTTCGTGGCCACTTGATAAATCTCAAGTTAACTAACGCGTATGTGTAATTAATTGAAGGGCTGTCATCTAGCGAGAGGTCTAGAGGGGTACTGGTCACCTCTGACTAATCATAGACCAGAACGGTCATCCCCATGGCACCCGACGCCAACGACGCCAACGACGCCAACGTCGGCATCGACATCGGCATCGCCGTAACACACGTGACTCTTGACACAAGGGTGTCTGATTGTAATTACTTAACTTAAGTGCGTTAATCAAGGCTCTCGGGTTGTCAGTTTCCAGTCCGGGTTACGGGTCAAGTTAAATTTCCACTTGGAGGTTCTTCGCAGTGGATCCCTTACTATTCTTTGCTTTGACAATCTTTCTAATCGACCACCCCTTCAGCCTCCCCCCTCCGCCCCATCAACCCGACCCTGACCGACAACCCTCAATTAGCCCTGCTGGGGACGACTGGAGGGTACTGAGGATTTTGACGATGCCAGTAGGACTGCCAGTCGGAGTGTCAATCACATGGCAGCGCAGCTCGATCGAGCGGTGAATAATGAAAAAATAAAATGAAACATCATGGCGACGGGATAATAGAAATACGCGGATTTCGCGCTGGGTCCCCACAAGCTGCCTCTACCTGACGACTGTATCGATCGAGTCACATTCTTTTTTTTACATTCCCTGGAAAATTATTGCCCCGCAAAATACCATGTATTTTAATCGTTAGGATAATCCTGTAAATATTGAAAAACGAAATTACGGATACAATAGAACCGATAAGCTTTGTTACGAAACCCATAAAAAGAAATCTCCCCGACCCGAACGATATTTCCTGTCTTTCGATAAAAAGCAGTGTTTGAAAATCGTGCAAAATTTTTCCTACGCTCCTGCAACGGGCTTTTCTATGCAATTTCCAGCGACCTGCTCGGACACAGCAACGGAGCACAAGAATCAAATCCGCAGGATCCTATATCGAACGTAAATATTCCCAGCAGCTAAATCCAAAGCCTCTTCGGTACCACGTGGCTTCGCGTTTTATTCCCTCGGCCGACAAAAGGGCCATCGTGAAGCATCGGGATTACACGACTAATTCTCCCACAGTCGCCCAACGAAATTCCGTAAATTCCCCCACGGAGAATCTCGACGCAGTCGAAATATTAATCGCGAAGACGTTCGTTCAGGAGTTCGGAGGTTCGTCCTGGCCGCCGATAACAACCACGAGAGAGTCGACTTATCGATCCGCGTCTCACGGTGCCCTCCTAGAAACCAGAAGTAATAGCAGGTGCGATTACGCGAAAGCGTGCACATGCAACGTGCTAAAATGACATTCCCTTCCAGGCAGCCAACTCGACAACGCACGCACCACTTGCACATTACGATTCCTCCTGCCCCATGAATACGTAACACGCACTGCACACAAGCTCATTCGCGAGAATTACACAAGCTCAAAGTTACGGGCCACCCGTTTGATTTTTATGCTCTGCCCACCCTTCCTTGTCCCGGTGGTGGTACGCTTGTCGCAAATAACGGCCTATACGCAATCTACACGTTTACAGACACACTAATGGCTTTCAGCCATTCCTTCGTGCACGCGTATAAATATCCTTCGGCCTCCTTCCTACCCGCTCGGTCCAGGACCCGGAGGACGCGTCCTCGCAGATGCTCTCCAGTTGGACTCTGGCAAGAAAGCAGAACGAGCGCCGTTCCCTGCATTATTTGTTAGAAGAACGAAGGGCGCTGCTGGTGCGCTAAGTGTCGACCGACGCGTGTCAATTGGCGGCTTCCATTTGCGCCCGTCCTGCGGCATCTGGGACCGAGGAGGGATACGTGAAACCCGATAAAAATTATGTCCTGCAGGATCTACCGAGATAACGCGGGAGGAGAAGGAGGAGGATCCCAGCTGCCTCAAGATGATCCCACGTGACCCAGAAGGAGATGGTCTACGGTTTGTTTCAATAAGGAGGCCAATGGTGCCGCAGTCACGTTTACTGATTCGGTCTACATATGTCACGTGTCCCAGTGGCTTCGAATAATGATAACAACTCGATCCCTGGTCCTGGGTCACTGGAATTCAAGGTCGCGCCTAGAATTCTCTTTCAAAAGGAGCGTTAAACAGCGGAGCGCTCGTGCGTATCGACGTGGTGTTATTTAGCCTTCATCCTCCTTTCTCTCTCGCTCCTCCCTCCACCTCCCATCTCTCCCTCTTCGTCCTTCCTGCGCTTCTGTCTCTTACCACCCTTAATTAATCCTAAAACCTTTTATTCGTTCCTCCTTCGAATTCGAGCGGTCCGATCGCACGGCGACGTCCTGGGGAGGCTCTGCCCGGCGCGTTCCCGGAAGCCAGCGGCAAGGCTGGTTTCAACCCGAAGAGCGCACTTCCTGTCGATCGAATCTCGATCGATCGGCCACGCGTATTAACGGCACGAATAAATGACAGCTAATGCCTAAAGGTAAGTTTTCAGTTATAAGAGCGCGGATTAAGTATAAACCTGATCCATGTAATGACTTCTCTATCGTTATTGCACTTGAGTGGATTTGTTGGCGACAGGTAACGAGATATATCGACTATCGGCAATATATCGTGTTAACTTCTAGGAGGATTTGCCGAGCGGCAGTGAACGTGATATCAGCTGGTAGGGGGGACGTTGGGAAATGTATAATATACGAGTACATATGTCGATCTACGTTATACCCGGAGGTAGAGTTTATAACGTATACAGATATAAGGTGTGAAGCACAGGGAGAGACCGGACAGGGACGCAGGCGCGTTTCAATAGAGATACATAAGCAGAAGGTAATAGCCGTCAGGATCGAAGTATCTGCAAACATAATATTCCTCGGGCAGGCGAATCGGCCAATTAGAGAAAGAAGCCAATGAGAACTGTCCAGGTGCAGGTCGAGTCGGTGATACCGGAGTGGAGTCGGCCGGCCGTTACAGCCCTGGGATTATCAATCAACGACTCTTATCGTTTGTTGTTATTCGACGGAATCAATTGAGCAACTAATATCGGAAACGGTTTCGCCCAGGCCGATAGGCTTTCCTCGTCTCTTTATCGCGACTCCAGTTCTAATCGTCGTTCCTGGTAGCGTAGCTGGGATACAGCTCTATTGTATATCGCAAGAATGGCTAATTATAAAATCGACCCGATAACACTTAATCAGACGATTTCGTAAGGTCTAATTTCTTTTTACTCGACGACTTTTTTTCCATCCGAAAATCCTTCTCATGGTAAAATCACCCTTGTCTCGAGGGTTAACCGTCTGCCCAGGGTGGCCAATTTTCAACCCCGTCAAGAATTCTCCCATCGTTGCTCTGCTACGTAACACCTAGGGGAAATCCACCCACCCTGTATACTTTTCTCCTGAAAGCAGCGCTGCTCGCGCGCCTTCCTGGAATGTCTCGAGTTAATTTTTCTCTCTTGCTCTCTTTCTCTTTCTTTCTCTTATTCTTCGGGTCTCTCTCTCTCTTGCCTCGGAGAGGCTTTCCTCTTATTTTTCTTGCCGTGCGACTTAATTAATCGCATAACACGGAGCCTAATGAAATCAGAAGACTGCCGTCTCGACGCCCCCCCCCCTGCCCTGGCCTTAGTGGCTACTGCGATTCGGCTTCGTAAAAACGGAAATATTCGCCGGAAAATACTTTTCCATCCCCCTACTGTATCACGAGCAGCTCCATCCTTTTCCGACCTGCTGACTCTCTCCCTTAAGATTGCCGAGAATGATGCTGTAAGGAGTCACGGGAGGGGAGGGGGTGGGATAGGAATCACTTCTCAAATCAATATTTGTCTCGAAGTGTTTCCCTGCTTCAATTTGTGACGAGACGCCGAACCGATCCCCGCCCCTTGGAATATCTGAGCGTCGATCGGCCATGCAAAAAAATTATTTATTCATTACCACCCCCCCTCGAGCCACCTCCAGGAGAAGCCCGGAAGGACGAAGAATTTTAACGAACTCGAGAACGAGAGAGAGAGAGAGAGAGAGAGCAGGAGAGTCGCGCAAAACAAATCTACTCCGCTAAGCCCCGTGCAACCCTTCGCTCCCCTTTGGCAACCCCCTTCTCCCCCCACCCCCTAGCCGTCCATTATTAATCGCAGTTCGGAACATCGAGAACCGTTGATTAATCGGTGGTACAGTCGAGATTTTAATTAATCCACAACGTCGCCGCGACCGCCAATGTAATTCTCAAATTACTTTCCTCCTCTCGGTGTCCACCCCCCCCCCCCCCCCACCGACCCCCCACCAGCCCCCCGACTCGACCTGCCAATTCACCGAGACGGACTACGAGCGGTCCTTACGAAGTGCCAACTGCAGGATCGATAGGCTACCTCCTGGAGCTCCACTTCACAGCCACTTCAGCCGAAAAATAACGCATCCTCTCTTGAGGTACCGTGACCTCCACTGACCCGCTGGTGACATCCGCCCGAGTGTCCCATCGTTACTCATGAACCGTCAAAAGCCACCCCCTCCCGCTCACCCCCCGAAGAAGAGTCTAAAAGAGGAAGGGAGAGGCTGTGTCCTCACACTCTATGAAACAAAAACATGTGAAAATTATGGACATGCGCGGACTGCGTCCTCGGGGTCTTCGTCATGGACGAGCACCAGGCGCCTGCAGGCTAGGAGGAGACGCCTCGCTAGGAAAAAAAAAAAAAAAAACCAGAGCCAAGGTGGTAAAATTGCTTGATCATGAAATTCATTAAAGGTAACGCGAGTTGAAGTAATACAAAGGGTTGGCCACCAGGCGGCTTTCGATTCATAGGGACGCGTCGCTATAGGCCAGGAGGACTCGCGCAAGAATCTATATAGGAAGGGTTCATAAAGACGATGAGGTGAACGCAACGTCGAATATGACGACTATGACGACTATGACGACTATGACGAGGAGGAGGATCGGGGCGACGGGGACGATGACTGTGGTCGCGCGGTGTAAGAGAAGGGCGGATCGTAACGCGGGACGACACGCTCGGTCACCTGACCGATTCTCACGGTGCGTTTAGCGCCTATATTAATATTAACTCTCGCGCGGCTGACACTCGTTCCTTCCTTAAAATAATAAGCCCTTTCGATAAGCACAAGGGCGCACCCTCACCGACCGAAATTACTCATTTCAGCGGCCACCAGCTTAAAACCCACGCAGACCGGCAGTGGCTGCCGCGTTAGGGTCGTTGTTCGAATCTGATGTCGAAGTTGAGCTAAGATTCGCAATTTCACTGGCTGCTGCGCCAGCAGGCCGGCGTGACGGTCGCTCGCTTGAAAACCGAAGGGCAAAGCATTTGGGTCCGAGTGAACGACGGTGCTACATTTCAGACGACTCGACGTTACATTTTCAATACTGGCGATATTAACGACGGCGCTTTGTGAAGCGAAACTATAACGAAATTCCCTCGTAATTTTATGCATCAGACTGCCAATGGCGTAACTGAATTCGATGGGTAACGCAATTACATATCTTTTCCCGGTAATATCGTCCGGGTCGCGCGTTACGCGAGCTGCCTATGATAGTCGTAAATGTATGGGTTGACTGTAGTCACGCAGCTACATAGAAACGGTTCGATAGATATACCCACTAGCCAGAGACACGAATCCGTGTAAATGACGGAGACTAGGAAAAGTGCGATGACAGGCGTAGGGAGGGACAGTCCAACAGTAGGCAGGAGGACGTCTCTCCGGGTTGAAGGGGTGGCGGGCAACACAGACAGCACAGACAGCACAGGCAGCACGGGGCAGCACAGGCAGCACGGGGCAGCACAGACTCCTGGGCCAAGGGTGCCGCTACTCGAGGGGTTCCTCTCGCGTTCGCTACGTTCCTTCCAAAGCTTCGCCATATTGTGGCTCCACTCAATCAGAAGTCATAATACATTTAGGAGGATCTAATGAAGTCTTGATGAAAGGCTACCGTTGGGACCTGCACCAGTGGTTCTCAGAGTCCGGTTCTTCCTGGAGCCGAAAGCACCCCTGGTCATCGGAGAGACTGGGGAGATTGGCGGAAGGGTGGAGGGGCTGGGCCCTTGTCATTTGCGAAAATGATCCCTGAATCGAATGGACGTTATTTAAGCGTGGCTACAAACAGAAGTGGATGATAAAGGAAACGCAGGATTTGTTTCGGAACGATAAGCGTCGTCTCGATGTCTCGGCGTCCCGACGCCAAGAGGCACCCCCATAGTCCACAGTACAGAGTAGCCAAAGCTCGCGGTAATCCTCGGAAATTAAAAATGCTCGCGTTTCAAACGTTTCAGATGCTTTCAAAGACCAAGGACTGTGGCGAACTTGGCTCCCTTTTCTGCGAGGGTCTCTCTCTCTCTCTCTCTCTCTCTCTCTCTCTCTCTCTCTCTTTCTCTCTCTCTCTCTTTGCTCTCCTCTCCTCTGGTCGCCCAACGTGCACGCTCCATTTACAGAAACCCCATCAAAGGGATTGTGGCATTACACTTTAGAGTTTAGTAGCTCAAGACTCGTCGACGAATGAGAAGCCAAGTGACACAGGGTTGCCAACCATGAGGACCTACAACCACGTAGTGAGAAAGAAACAGCCAGCCAGTCAGCCAGTCAGCCAACCAGCCAACCAGCCAACACTCCCGGGTAAATGAGTATTTCTCTTTGTGAATAAATAAAACGCATTACAAAGTTGCCGCTCTTGAGCGCATGCGCACTCGGCTGCATCGCCAGAGCAACGACCAAAGGGAACTCCGTGTGTACTCGGGTAATTCAACTCCGTTTGAGGTTCTCGCAGTAGCGTGAAAAAGAAAGGAAACTTATTTCCAAGAGTCCCCATGGACTGTTTAAGACGGGGAAAGTCAAAAAGATAAATAAAAGGAAAAGAGATCCATAGATCATTCGATCTCAATTTACGTTTCGCGATCTTTAACCCGAAAGGTTGTGGAAACAATTGACATTTTAAGGCGAATAACATTAAGGCGCTGTTAAGGCGTCGTAGGAGATTCGAGTAAAAGTGCAACTGGCGGCGGACACTGACATTTCAAGTGAGTCTGGTTGGAGAATTGATCAGGAATGACGTTATGACTTTACGGTGCGCGGCGACGGCAGGCGTCGCCGGAGCAAAGGCATCTCTCCTCTCGTTCGACTCTCGCAAGACGGTCCAATCGAATTTGCAAACTTGCAGATTGGATTTGAACTTGCCTATTATAGGGTGCGTCTGTTCCGGTTAAAAGCAGGGGCCAACGGAATTAATGTCGATACGCCGTACGAAGCTCCAGGATTACTGGCTGAGACTGTATCTTCATTGTCTTAGATGTGAATTCGAATTATTCGACATTCGTGAAAATTATTCATCTTACACACGTCACCGAGCACCACTTTTCAATCGACCTTTACATGGCCCATTGGCTTTGCACTTATTGCCACTTACGCACTGAAACTTTCAAGCTCATAATACACGGAGCCTGTTATTTCCTATCCTTTATAAGGTAGTCACTTTTTACAGGCTTACAAGTGTCTTGTAATTCCCACGTATTTCAATGTAAAAACGACGCACCTTACGGGCGTCTAAAAAGTGACTACCTTGTATAGGAGAGGGAATAACGCACTTGGATTTCCGCAGTGCAGATTCCTTTCATCTTGACGGTCCCCGTACAATGTACACAGAGAGTTATCGTTATCATACATCGTAGGAGCGACTGATTGAATCGTTTCCGCGTGAAGATCCCTAACCGAATCCGTAGAACTGATAAGTTTCGATCCCCCGAGGGGGTGGGGGAACGTAGGGAGTTTCCGTAAGGATGTATTCGCGAGCTCCCACGTGTCCGTGTGTTATTCAAATTAGATTCCTTAGAATGGGGAACGTCGTCGTAAGGCTTGATGTAAAGCCTAAATAATTCTCGATGAAATGTTGGTATGTTGCGTAACTAACGTGACGCGTACCTTCCGGAACCACCCCCGATTCCTTACGAAGGGAAGATAAAGTATAGGAGAACGTTAAGAGCAAAGGTACTAATGAAAGAGCATCGACTGGAAGATTTATCGGTAAGAATTTTCAAAAATTAAAATGTAAATTTTACGAAAAAAAATTTTCATCCCCTCTCCAATCTCCACTATGGTTAAGTCGTATCAGCTGATTTTGAAGAACAGGTAATTCTCTAAGATATCTCACTGGAATGTCGAGCTGCTTCGAGTCCTTGTGGCGATGGGGGGTCATGGGGGGGTTGGAAGTGCAGAACAGATACAGGCAACCCTCATGTTCGCGTAAACGCAATAATTCAGGGAGCAAAGGGTTGGTCGAGGGGTGGGAGACAGACGGTTGCGAAGTATGGCATGCGCGTAAATGTAGTTATAAATAAATCTAGGAGCTCTTAATGTTTGCCAGGGAGGGCTGTAGGGGCCGTAGCTACTAGCAAGAGGCAAGTCTATGGAAAGGCGGCCGTGAAGAAAGTCGAGGAGAAAGGGGTGAGAAGGGGCTAAGAGGGCGGAGTGAAATGGGGTGAAAGGGGCGAGAAAGCCTCGAAAGTCTTCGGGTTGAGCGCGTGCCGAGGATCTTTCGTCTGTATTTGACTGCTCGTTTCGAGTTCTCTTGGCACCCTTGCGCGAGGGATCGTTCCTAGGGGTCGCGTATGTACGTATGTATGTAAACATCCAGCACAGTACATACACGATTAAGCCGAGGGGCCGCGCGCGCGCGTGCCTTCTGCAGTCCGACGTGGACGTTCAAATTACATAAAGAGGAGTAAACTCTGGGTTCTTTTCTGAATGCACGGAAAAGCGTGTTGGCGAATTAACGAGGAATGCAGGTGATTGCACTGTTGTCAAGATGCGCTTGAAAAATTGCATTCGAATTTAATTTTTTTTATTTTTTCTTTACCGTTTCTCTCGTTCGCTCTATTCTCTTCTTTTTTTTTTTAAGCATCTCGGAATCTCTTTCTCGCAACGAGCAGACGCATCGCGATGCATTCCGTAAGGTCCGCCTTTAGACGATTATTAAATCCGTTGGTACCGGGTGTCGAAGGAATAAAAAGAAAAAGAAAATAACCTCTCAATTCCTCCCTAATTCCCGGCTCATTTGTCTGATCCGGCCTCCTTGTCAGGGACGAGAGAGTGTAGAAAATGGGGCGACGAGAAGATACGAACTGTAGAATATCGCGGGAGACGATGCGGAATAAGGGAAAAGTCCCTATCAGCTTATACAGAGGCGGTGCCGGCGCGCGAAGAGACTTCCGGTGAAATGAGTCGAGAAATTGTTCGAAAGGAATTTATCAATTTTCTTTGATGGATTCTAATTGTACTAATTTGTTTGTCCGGGACGCGCCAGCCAATTCCTGAGGGTTGTTCTCGAGCCTTACATCCATTCACCGTTCTCCTTGCGATTCTCCTATCAAATGGGGGCTCAAGTAGCAATAGGCCCCTCGGCAAAGGGCAATTCTATCGTTTAATCTCGAAGACTCCCGATTAAAGGGATGCGAATTCGAATATCCTTGGAATATTCTGCGAACAGTCTACGGGAATCGAGCTCAGACGAAATCATCGATATCGAGCATATTGGATGCTGGAGAGAAAACTGAATCCAGGCCCGATCGCCAACCGATCTTTAATTAATCTCAGGTATATCGTATATCCACGGTGTCCTTGATCCTATCAGGACCGAGCATCGATTTACTCTCACGCTTGGCAGAATCTCCAGTGGACAAAGCATGCCGGATATACAGAGTGTCCCGCAAAGCCCAGCTAATGCACCATGCAGTTGCGTATTGCACACGTGCATCGTACGTGGCCTCCTTTATTCGAGAGAACAGAGGAACAGAGGAACAGGAGCGATCGGACCAGACTCGGGGGACCCAACGTCAAAAAATACTTAGTTTTTTTTTCATTGGAACTCAGTGCGTTTCTGTGTCAGTGCGTAACTCAGGTCCGCCCACATTCTCCTATGTTTATGCAGCAACTCGACTAATTTATCGCGATTTAATATCTCCGAGACTCCAGTCGCTATTATCTACGACAATATGCCATGTATCTACTGTATACCTAATGTTTCCCTTTCTTAGTCATACTGCTTTCTCTCTCTCTCTCTCTCTCTCTCTCTCTCTCTCTCTCTCTCTCTCTCTCTCTCTCTCTCTCTCTCTCTCTC
>JARQSW010000571.1:106327-147353 GCA_030142375.1 Calameuta pallipes | reverse complement strand
CTCTCTCTCTCTCTCTCTCTCTCTCTCTCTCTCTCTCTCTCTCTCTCTCTCTCTCTCTCTCTCCCTCTCTCTCTCTCGCTCTCTCTCTCTCCAGTCGAGTTGCCCCTGGTGATATAACGTCAACTTATAATACACTTCGCTAACCCGACTCTACATACCGCCTCCCCCGCTTGTACCACCCATCGCACCCTCCCCCTCCCCGCCACTCCCCACAAATACGTCACCAAGTAAGAAAAAAAACAAGTCTCCGCTATCTCCCGGCTACCCGATTGCCCATCGTTACGACCGATGAATCCAATTCTCGAAATCAGCTGGATTTCCTTATAGCCCATAGAGGAAACACAGCCGAGACCAGAAGTGCGAAATTCAAGATCCCCGATCCTGATCCGGGAACGCGAGGCGATATCAAAGCGGAGCAAACAATACGTCGAGATGCTGATGAGATCGTATCGTCGCTAGTGGCTAGTGGCTAGTGGAGCCAATCTTCCATTGTCTCGTCACGTTCTACCCACTCGGTTCTTTTATCTTGATCCCCGCAGACTCGTATCGTATCGAGTGAGCATCCATCGAATAAGTAGCACGACTCGATGATGGGGGATCGTTTCGCGAGAATATCATCCATGTACCCCGTGTCCGTGTCTTTCCTTATTGTCACGCGTCAGACTATATATATATGTATATATACGAAAGGCTATACATATGTATACATCGCAGGAGTACCTCGATACGCACCTACGCAGCTACGCACCTACGCACGTACGCACGTACGAACTCACTCACCGTTGAGAAATACCGCGAGAGATATACGATTACCGATCGATCATCGGCTTCCTGCTTTTTCTTGCGAACCAACCCCGGAGGATTCAATTTCCCGAAGCGCCATTTTCACCTGAGATTCTTCCGACTGCGATTATTCTAGGATCTCTCGGTCTATACCTATATGTATACCCATGTGTACCTTCAGTGCGTCACGGGTCGTACGCTGGGCAGTCTTTGATCTTTTTTGAAATTTTTAATAGAAGGAAGTGACGTACCAGCCTGGACGAGATTATCTCTTGCGATTTGTGTAGTGGAGCTGGGAATGAGTGAAACTTTGTAATATACCTGAAACATAAAATTTAAATACGTAAAGCCTCGTGGTTGTAATTAAAATCGTATAAAGTTCAAGGTTAATCGCGCTCGGGTGTATATGGGAATAAACGACAGGAGAATTCACGGAGGAATTAAGTGCTCACGTAAATCAGAACGAAATAAGAATGAAAATTGGCCACGCGCTTATACGGACGTCGCTAGAAACATTAGGGCAAAATTTATTTGCTTTTCATTCAAATCGGGGGGCCTCATCGGCCATTTATGTATTCCGTGATTTTGCACTTTTTAAACTCGCCTCCGACCACTTCACCACGGATACCAACACCCATTAGCTTCGGCGGCCACGTTTCCCCAGATATTGAAAGAGCCCCTGTTACACTATTAGTCATACAGAAATTTACCACGAATAACGTCAGATTCGCGATTCCAACTCAATTTGGACGCGACTCGCATGATGCTCTTAAGGCGTCCATTAAGCACGGGGCGCTGTTGCCAAATGGATTTAGACGTAATTAGGAAAAGGAAGGGGAGAGAAGTAAGAAGGTAACGAGACTTTCGACACTGTAATACTAGCGCGAATTTTTTTCTTCCATATTCGTGACACGAATTTGGCAGGAGACAGTGTTGCCGATACGTGATACGAAAAAGAGATGGAGAAAGTGTAAAAAAAAAGGGGGGGGGGGTGGATGAACAGCCTTATAAACTTGCCCGTTTAATTCTAGGCGTTGCTCGAGTTTTTAATCAACCCCTCTGGAATTTCTAGGGTTAATTACGCAGATTTCCAATGCATTCCGAGCCTCTGGAATTTTTACGATTTCCCCTCAGCCTCCATTGGGGCTCGGATTTGTACGACTGAAATATTTCGAGGGCTCTCATTTTATAAATGACCAAACCTGCCTCCCCCTCCCGTCCTTCCCACAGTGCCAGGTTCGGCCTGTTATTATTTATTTTCCTGTCCCATGCCGACTGGCTCTATTCCCTTCGTCCCCACCTTCCTCGGAGGGGAGGAAGGGGAGGTCTCCCCGGGTGACTTAATCCAACGACTGCGGAACAGCAGCAGACAAGAGAAACCGCGAATTCGACTCGTGTTGCCACGAAGAAGCAATAAATCCAGTGCGAGGCGCGGAAAACTGACAGAAAAATCCAGGCCCATAAATAATTCAGTTGCCGTGCGCGCGCGAGCTGAGACCCAGCAACCCTTGGAAAGAGACGCAGGCAGCCAAGACGCGCGCCTTGGCTGCCTTGTCTGCCTTGTCTGCCTTGTCTGCCTAGCGAGGGTAATGAGTGGGCGAGGGGTAGGGGGTGGGCGAGGGGGGGGGGAGCAGAGCGGTATAAGAATCTAATCTTTTCGCAAAAGGGTTCGCCGAAGGGTGCAAACGAGGAAGAGCCTGCACCTGAACCGCAACCCGAGAATATCTGTCCTGACACCCCTTAAATACTTAATTCCATTTTTTCTCCTAATTGGACAGTTTTATTAAGGGATGCATATTTTAGACGGGCGTTTTTATTATGTCTATTGGGAGCGAAACCGGGCGCCGAGGAACGACGGGGTTA
Organism: Calameuta pallipes; assembly: GCA_030142375.1. Taxonomy (NCBI): domain Eukaryota; kingdom Metazoa; phylum Arthropoda; class Insecta; order Hymenoptera; family Cephidae; genus Calameuta; species Calameuta pallipes. The sequence continues at coordinate 144,707 of JARQSW010000571.1, read as the reverse complement.
AAAAAAAATTAGATTTCGGCCCTTCGAAAAATATTAGCACTCCCCAGCCCCCACCGCCCATCGCCAGCAACCCTTCCTTTTCCTCGAAGGGGATGGGCTGCTGTGCCATCGACGCGACCGCCGCAGGATCGCGCACCCTGGCTTCGCGGGCTCCTGCTATTGTTCCAAGTATTAAAGTATGAAAGTGTAATTTCTCGGCGAGAAAAAAGAAATTTTATTGGACATCAAAGCGCGAGATGGTCCTGGAGTCCAGAGGCGTTAAGCGGCAGACCCGAAGAGGAGACGCCGGGCGTCGTCGCGACGGCCCGCGCCAATGTAAGTAAAATATACATTTTAATAAGCCCAGCACGCTCGACCCTTTGAGCCAACCGAAATGAACGAATTAAAAGTTTGTCTAATTCCGCGAGACTCGTTCGCTCGCTCTGCTCCTTTCACTCCTTTCACTCGTTTCCCTGGTTTCCCTCGTTTTACTCGACTTTTACTGCTCTCGCGGTTGACATTTAAACTCCTGCCGAACTGCTCAACTTTGCCCATTTCTTTAACCCACTCCCGGCGACATCATCCACCGCAGGGATGCATCTTAGCGGCGTAAGTTTTTACAAAGTTTCAGCTCTCGTAGCAGTTTAATGCCAGAGAGCCTAACCTAGTGCTGACTAAGGTGGAGTCAGGATCGGGATGACTCTGTTCTGAATTGGGGCCCCCGGATGTCTTAGGCCTGCATCTACCCTCCTGCCCCGTAGAGCAGTACGACCGAGAACAGTATTAAACGAGTAAGATTTCAATTAAAACAACCCCCACACGGAGGGATCAGCAGTAGGAATCCGAGCCCCAAGGAACCCGGTTATGACATCGCATAAATATCAATGTAAATTGGCTGCCGGTTACGCGTACACGCGAAACGGGGTTACCAAGACGCTCGCTCGAGACTTTATTAACGCAATTATTACGCGATTCTGCATTTATGAGCTTTAAATTGTTCCGTCCTTATTCCTCGCTCTCGTATAGCTGCCGCGTGTCGTGGGATTCGGGTCCTCGGTTATTCCTAACTGGCGGCTCCTGTAATATCTTCCCGCAATTCCCACTGTATCCACGTCCGTCGTCTCCTTCGACGATTCCTTCGTTGGTTCGCGATGCGACTCGTCCCCTTCCTGTATCAAGCATGATCTATGCCGGCTCTTGCGTTATGTTCCACGAGATCCTCTCCGGTGTCTCCGACTCGGGTCTTTCGGGCAAGGACTGGCTGCGTAATTAAAGGAGCCCGGTAGGCAATAATTTGCCGAAACAAGGTGCTTCGGTAAGAGAGAGAGAGAGAGAGAGGATCGACCTGATATACCGTATAAGAGAGTGGGAGAGTGGGAGAGCGAGAGAGAAGCACGAGAAAATCATACTCCGAAATCATAATTAACAGAATTATGCGGGGGTAACTTGATACGTTGTAGTGCGATGGGAAATGGTTCGGCGGGGTAAATTCGAGGGGGCTTAGATCTAAGAAGGAAGGGTTGCGTGAGCCACCCCTGGCCAGAATTGCACGCACACGTGGAGTCTACGTAGGTGAAGAGGCGCCCCGAAATGCCAGAGAGATTACGTTTGCTTTATTCAAAAGGTTTTAATTACAGTGCCGGCAGGATTTCAACTTTTACACAGCAGAGCGTTAAAGGGTGATCGCATCCCTGAGTGATAGGTGAACCAAAAAAAAAACCAGTATGCTCTCTTGAAGGTAACCGAAGGAAAAAAAAAATAAGAGGAAAAAACACACAAATTGAGCGCTTCGGAGCCGCGTGAAATCCCCAGAAGGGAGGAGAAAAAAAAAGAAAGGAAAAATCCGGAAAATCCATCTCGACCTTCGACACCCTTCGACGACTCTTCCCCCTCCACCGTCTCCAGCTCTGAACTCTGAACTCTCGGTAGCTCCAGCCCCTCCTGCATCGAGGTTAAGGGTGACAAAGGATACAAGATGAACCGTTTCTCTAAAGAGTTGCGGAAGCGTGCACAGGAGAGCAGCAGGAGAGGGTAAGAGTAGGAAAAGGAAGAAGAGAAAGAAGAAAAAGGTGAAAAGGTAAGGGCGAGCGAAAGAGAAGGCGACACTCTGCCGGTTCACAAGGAGGCACCGGAATGCCGCAATGGTAAAAGAAAGCCGCATCTGCACCATGAAGAAAGCCAAGAGGGCGTTAACTCAACTTTAATGGAGATCATAGATAATGTTCTGGCGGACGATGAAAGACCTCTTTGACGGATTACGCCCAAATCGTATCTATCTTACGCCGGGAGCTACCTGAGACCCCGGGATGCTCTATATATAGCAGCTATACGTACTCTATCTGTACGTGATATATGTATATGTATAAATGTATATACGCGTATAACCATCCTAAGTGTTATAATGCCCGGCGTGGATTTAGCCGGTGAGGATCCCAAGTGGCTATTATAACGTAGCACGGAAGAAACTAGGATAGGATCGCACAAGTATTGGTGTAGGTAGGAGGTACCAACTGTAGCGACTTTAGGGACCTGCGCCTTTTTCCACTCTCCCGAATCCTCCAAATCCTATCTCCCTGGCACGATCTGTTAATGCCCGGAAGATTCTCGAGGATCTTTAGGGGATGATCCGAACGTCGTGGCATGACGTCTCTCACGTTGGAAGAAAGTAGATCGAAAGCGTGTTGTATTTCACTGCACAGTCCCGTAAACTCCACTGTAACCCACTGTAACCCACTGTAACCCAGTCGCGGCCAGTGTGCCAGTGCTGAGAATATTTATAGATGCGAGTAATGCACGTTTTATTTGACCCTTGGACAAATGACGGATTTCCGTGAACCCTTGGTAAAACCGTTTCTCCCCTTGGTGCGAATTCCGGGCAGGGTTCCGCTAGGAAAGCTCAACAAGTCGAATAAAAAGCTCATAAATAAAGAGGAGGAATTCGTTTCTCCCTTGGTTCTAGGGTTGCCGTTGCTGCTGTTGCTGATCCTGACACCAGCTCACAGGGTTCCTCTTCCTTTCCTCCCAAAGCCGTGCCCTGGCACTGAGACACGTTCTCTCTCCGGGCCAAAGAACTGGCCTCCCTCCAGGATCCGGGAATTCTCGAACCCAACCCCAAACTCCCACCCCCTTGCGTTTCTGCGAATGTCCCCGCGGACACCTGTTGATCCTCGAGGCAGGATCCTGCTTTCCACTTGCCGCTAAAACCACTGTCACCGATGATCACGGGATCCTCGATCGCGCCTACCCTGATCCACATAAATCGTAGAGCAGCCCCAAAAGCCAAGGGGTGAGCGAGACAGCGTGAGTAATGTTTCTGCGAATGCGGATCCACGAGGGTGGCTTTTCCGGGACGTCGGATTCGTTTAGTGCATCGACCGAAAAAACCCTTTCGGATCGGGATTTCCTAGTAAATCTTTCGCTTTCGGGATTTTTGAAAAATCTACTTAGGCCTCCAGAATCAACCACCGTTTAGCGGAGGGCGGAGAATAAAAGAAAAAAAGAAAAAAAATTGTTTGCCTTATCGCATTTTGAATCGACAACCTGGCCAAAAGAGAGAACACAATTTTCATGGGCAGCTGCAGATTTGTGATAAATGGAATCCGGGGAACGCGGCCGGAGTGGATATTATGCTCTGGGGTTTGGCCGCTAATTACAGGGTGGCTTGAATAAATTACACCCAAGGAAACACCAGCTCATTTGTAACAATGTATTGTAATTCGGTAAGGGTCGAAAAGCTATGTGACTACCTATATCTATACATACCGCAAGCCAACCCAACCGCAGAATCGAAGAAATTCGAACAACAGTTTTTTTTTAACATTTATTTTCACAAAACACATAACCTCCCCAGGGGCGGACGTATATATCCCGTCGAAATATCTTCCCCATAAATTCTTCAGATATTTCAATCCACGCTGACTAGCATCTCCTGGACTCGTGAGTCTTCACCCCCCTATACCAATGGACAAATTGAATCGAACCACTCTCGAGCAGATATCAACCCTTAGGGGGACTCCCACGAATCGACTCCCCCCACCTCACCCCCTACACCCCAAAAGGGGCTAAAACGTTTTTCAAAATCGATCCACTCCCAGCAACGTATTACGTTACTACGCGCTACGTAATCGTCGCTGGATTACACGCTCGCCGAATCTATCCTATGTGTTTTAAGTACAAGGGTTGTTTCCCCACCGGGTCCACCCGGCAGCGACAGCAGCAACGGCAGCAACGGCAGCACTAGTAGTAGCAACCCCTAATACTGGTAGACAGACTCCCCGGGGTCTCTGAGCTGGGGAGGATGACTGACAAAGATATACATATATATTGTATATGTATAACATCTATATACGTCCGTACCCTATAGATATATATTATAGGAAGCAATGAAGAAATGCTTGATTTTTTTGAATATGTAATAGTGAATTTTTGAAAAATCCTTATCTTCGATTTAAATTTGAATAATGCATTGACGAATATATGTATTTTTTTTTCTTCAAAATATCTACCTCGAACTGATTTCATACAGGGCTGGTTGTTACGGCTCGTCTCCATTACAACTTTTTATTACATTTCCATTTCATTTCTCACGAAAGAAATGACGGGAATACGAAATGGAGAAGGCGGCCTCGTATTCCCGTCAGACACGAAAAGTTGAACGGGAAATTGAAATAAATGCGTTTTAAACGTGATTATTCCGCTCCCCCGTTTCGCAAAGTATCGTCGGACTCCCGAGCAGGGGTTGCAGAAGAAGAAACAAAAGTAAAGAAAAAAGAAATTCTTATTTCCCTTAAATATAAAAAATTGTACATTGAAACTCGAGAAGCGAAAGTCCAACCACATAAATTTCCCATTTACAGACACACTATACGTCATCGTGTTCCGTCTTAAGCAATTATAATAAATGACAGTTCAATCGGTTTAACCTACTTTTCTACGATTGAATGTTGACTCGAGGCGTTTACTTGGTTCGTGCAATTATGGGCGAAGAGAAAATACGTGCAAAAAATCTACTCGACAACGTGACACGTACCATTCCCCAAGAAATGACGTCAGACTCGAAAAACGTATAAAGTAAATAAAAAAAAAATAAAAAAAATCGTATTTAAAAAAATATATATATATATTCAGCACATCTGCCTATAGGGAGAATAACGAAGAGCATACAGGTAGATTCATAAGCGGCACTATCTTCCCTGCAACAAATTGCAGTTGGCACTATCTCATTGTTACTTCCGGTAAGGCGAGTTCCCGTGCATGAGAGCCACAGTGTGGAGTGTGGGTAGGACGGTATATATTTGCCGGAGATTAGCGCAATAAATAATAGCGAGCACGGCATGGGTACGAGGCTTTATTTTACGTCTCTCTCGCCAGCGCTTCTTTTTTTTTTCTTCTTCTTTTCTCTTAGGGGATGTACATACCGGCGTACCAGCCCGGTAGCCGTACCGATTGTTAAGTGCAATGCCTTTTACGCGAGACACCCGGTACACGCAATGCGTTCAAGAGCAACAACCCATCGGCGGTAACAAATAATTCGGGGATGCGTGAAATCCCGACGACCCATTTAGCGCGATAATCGGGCCGTGAACTATTTCAAAGAGAAATTTCGACTGGGAGAGGAGAATAAGGGCGCATGCGCACCAACGATAGCTTTATGTTTATCGGTCTGCTCTTGCCACTGCTGTTCCCACTAGGTATACACTGTACCATGCATACCGGACTGTGCATCGGGGCATCGAGGCATCGGGGCATCGGGGCATCGGGGCAGCCCCTGTAAGGCCGCCCGTAGCGAGGACAACGGGGGTGAGAAATTGGGCACCTTTTCCAATGTGTAAAATGACACCCGCGGTGCGATTATGCGACAGGGATGCTGGGCCTGTCAGGCGGTAGGACCTTTGAGGATCGCCGACCGTTTTGGGCTCTTCGATGTTTGAATGTCCTGGATCGAGAGATCCTTAGGATCGGCAGGATAATGAGGATAACGAGGATAAAACTGCTAATGGCTATTTCAACGAAATCGAGCCTCCCTTCTATATAGTTTTTGTTTCCTTTCGATGCTCGAAGAAATTTCAGTCCACTTGGAACGAAGCTTGTGTTATCAGTCCTGTGAGATTACATTTAGGATCAAGATTCTCCTATCGTATTCGTAATATCGACAACAAAGTCTCTGGGTCTATACCGTTAGGATCGTAGCGTCATTTGCGTAACCATAACTCCCTGAGTCTTTTGCAGGGAGGGATAGTAATTCTCTTGGTCGGCAGAAGCGCCACCGAGTGCAGTGACAGTAACTGTAACTATTGATCTGCCAGATAATTCTCATGTGACCCGACGTGCATCTCTCGTACTTGTCTCGAATTGGATGAATCCTTTATAAACGCCAAAGGCGCTCCTTACGTAATTACTTAATATTTCGATAAAGACACGTGCCGGTGCTTTCGTATACTCGCAATTAAGTGCGCGTCTACCGAAGAAATCTACGTCTAGCCTGCAGACAAAAGTGACAAACGGGTTTCGCACCGACCGCTGACTTCGTACGTTCATAAGTCATAACGAAGAGGCAGACTAATGCAATCGCTAATTACCGAGTAACGATCCTCCCGAGGGGCAAAAAGCACGGAAGATCATTGCGTTGCGTATCGAGGCCGCAGAGAAGAAAAAAAAAGAGAGAGAGAAAGAAACAAGAGACAAAGAAGATGCAAGAAAATAAAAAATGAGAATGCAAGAAGTGCAGAGGCTGGAAAGAAACGGCCTGCTGCGTGGGCGCGATGCCAGCTGGGAAATAAGTTGAAGATGCGCAGTGCGGCACTGCGCAGGCGTGCACGTGAGTTCGCGCGACCGCGTGTAACCGCGCGTAATACAAAGTAATGTCGGAGCTAATTAAGCCAGGCAGGATACGGCATGGCGTCGGGGTTGTCAGTGGGCACGCGAGGCGCGCATTCATAAGAATTGCGCCCGCGCGCAGCTATCAGTCCGTTTTGACGAGATAATCGTTCGCCTCGTAAATTGAAACGTTTTACGCGGGGTTCACGTGCCGCGGATGTGCCGGAATGTCGAGCGCGAGAGAGCGTGACGATATCCTTCGAGACTTTTCAGGAGGAGCGACGCTCAAGAAAGAACGAGACCTCGGTGTCCTTGACAAATATAATTACGAACAAATTGAAATTCAATGGAGGCTACCAACCAACAAACAAACAAAATCTTTAATATTCAATCCTTTTGTAAAAATATATCGCGACTACCTTAGCTATACCTTGATACCTCGGTACCTCAGTACCTACCTTGGTAGTACCTACTTGGTATACTTGCTAGGGTTTCAAAGAGTACCTACTGGAGGTTCAAGGAGGATCTCGAGTGAAATTTAGTACAGAGCTCCGTTCTTGAAGTTGAAGTTGAAGTTGAAGTTGAAGTTGTAGGTACTCACAGCCTCTCTCCTCTCCTCCTATCTTCGAGCGCGTCACCCTTTATATTTCTCTTTTCCATCTTTTCTTTCCATACTATACGATACCCTCCCTCCTCGGGCTACCAACGCTACTAATAATAATACCGACTTCTCATCAGAGATCTTAGATACCCCGACACGCAGCCGACATTGCGGAATGGTTGTATCATTAAAATATAATCACAGCAGCTCACTAACCCCACGATGCTAATTGTCGGTTAATTAATGCTTAGTCCCATTGTGTGTACCAGACGCAACGCACTTGGAGGCGCTCGATTAAAAGCGCTCTTTCTTCTTCCTCTTTATCTTTAACTCCCTCTCTCTCTCTCTCTCTCTCTCTCATAACTGCAAGTTCGTTCAACACCTCGTGTCCTGCCGAGAAGAGAGGTTAAGGACATTTCCCTATAGAGTCCTTGCCAAGATAATCCAGCTGCAACAGCCGAGTCTGTAACGTCTCTGTGTAACAACTATAGGTACTTGCTCCTGCCTATTCCAATGGCTAATTTATTGACCAAATAAAAAGCACGCTCTTTCATGGGCTAGTTTTAATTATCAAATACAAAAGCAAAGCAGCCAGTAGACGCAGTTGCTCGTTAACAGGTAATTCACTAAGACGCGATTGTAGGTATCACCTATGGCGCTGCCGGCCTGTATTAAAACGTATACGGGGACCCATTGTTCCAGGGCAGAAGGAACCAGCGGCCGGGCATTGTCAACGAAGACGCCTCTTTCGAGCGTAATTGAGAGCGTCCGAGCTGTCGCTTCGAAAAGGAACGCCCGAAAATAACTGGGATCGACGTCGACGTCGGCGTCGATCACGGGAGCAGCGACGTCCTCGTGCCCCCTTCCCATCCTTCTGCTACAGGGCTGCCTCTCGAGGTCCTCTCGAGAGCACTTGGGGATGAAGGTCCATGGGGCTTCGTTTATAGACAATGCACCCTCCGATCATAATGATGCGTTGTAATTATTGTGTAACCGTAAACGCTACAGAATCCATCATGGATACATCCTTTCATCCCCCTGGCGAACCGACGTAGACAAGAGGGGGGAGAGAGGGGGGGAACTTGTACGTGCCGCAACCCCTTTCACTAGTATCTGCTTTGCTCTGCCTATTGAGAGGAAAGTAGGTGGTGGCCTGAGTCCTTTTTTTTTTTTCTTTACCTTGTCGATCGACACACGTGGAAGGGTTGGCAGTCCTGGTTTATTGAAAATAAAAAAGATCCCTGTGCGAAAAGCGTTACAGTTATATTGTGCCAGAGATTTAGAGGCGTGGTCTCTGTCTACCTCTCTTACCTTCGGGATATTGCAAGAGGGGAGAGGAGGGTAGGTTTTAGCCCCGATGGGCAGGTCAGGGCTGGTGGGGTTGGTAATCGCGTAACACGCCCGGTCGCTCCTCCAGAAATTTTTCGATGATTTTTCACGAAAAACCGTTGCTCCTCTTTTTCTTGCCGTTTCATTCGCGAGACAGGACACTTAAGATCCTGATTCATTATCAGTAAGAATGTTGAATATATGTACACGCGGTAGCCGAGCATATCTAAGCGAGCGTATACGAGATACCGTAGGATGTTTTATCGCTCGTTGAAAAGGAGCCTTGCAGGGGTGATTGCCGTACAGTCTTTTTAGAGAATTCGAGGAAAAACTTGTACACGCGATAATTGAGATGACTCTCGCGAATGGTTGGTTTAGTTTAAAAAAAAAATATGTATGTATATATGGCTACTTATACTCGTAGCTTCTCGTGACTCTCGAGACTGCAAACGTAAACTAGGAGTCTTTATGACTGCGAGAAACGCGGCTGCATAATCTTTTCGGCTTTTCTTTTGAAAATGAGCCTTTCTTGCCACATGCGAACATCCCGTATGTACGGGCCGTGCCAATATTACCGGGAAATTACTCCCTTGCGCCTAGGGTTAAGCATAAACTTTGGAGTTGGCGATCGTCCAAGTGCAACACCTGGATGGAAGTGGATGAATCGGTCATAAGAAATTTCAGGTTAGGTTGGGACGGGCAATAGACAATTTTTTTAATCGTTTGCCACGTGCGCGCGCTTTGCCCCTTGTAATAAAAATCAATCGGAAACTCGAGGACGTGCACGACTGTGAAATAAGAAGTCCCGACGATAAGAAATTTTTTATTATCACAGCGAATGTTTGCTAAAAATTGACTTTGAGGTAATTGAAGGTACCTTGGAAGAAAAGGAAAAAAGTGTTCGAGCTGAAACGACCCGTGATAGCGCAATACCGAAAATTGATTGATTTTGAAAAACGTTTGAAAGGAGCCCGATTTGACCACCGTTAGATAACGAATCGTCATATATACTTTTTCGAGATAACTTTTCGCGTCGACTCGTGTACATCGCCGCGCAATGATATTTTGCCATTTATACATTGTTATTTTAGGGCTGTTATCGCCAATAATAACGGGGCCCGTCGCGAGATTGATAACGGCGGTGAACGGTGGAGACACCTCGATTGAAAAAAACATCGTCGAAAAATGTATTATTTATTATATTATACGATCCAAGCATTTTGGAAATGATTATTTCCGATTCTACAAAAAAATAAATAGGAATTGTTTCAAAGTCGCGACAAAAGGGTTTACGTGCGAACCCTCGATACGATATTGCACGTAAATTTAAAATTATACTTTTTCGATCGAGGACTCCAATTTGCCATTTCTTTATACGCGGCGTTCAAGGAGTCTTTTTCGATTAATATATGTATATATGTAAAAGAAAAATAAAATAAAATTGGCCTCTGACGTCTAACCCGTGAAAAGTAAGGAAAAGCGAAAAATCCTCGAAGACGAGGAGGATCAGCCGGGACCCCCTGAATCCTGACGCTGATCGGCAGTCGAGTTGCCGATCTGCCAAGCGGTCAGCTGCCTCCTGTGCTTTTGTCTACTTGGCTGACGCTGCAACTTCGACCCCCATGAACATGCCGCGTTTTTTAGCGAATTTAATATTTATACCGAATGACTGATGACTGCAATAAAGAAACGGGGTCGTATTGTTCGAAAGGTTTGTGTCATTGATCGATACGCCTCTGACCCGCAGTTCCCCCGAACACGATGGGAAAAAAGCTTTTTGCTACTTTAGTTGTGACGCAACGATACGCGTTCGTCCACATTGGGATCCCAGTGCTACCACGCGACAAATTCAAGAACGAAAATTCAACACGTTTCCTAGTGACTTTTTTTTCAGCATACAGGTAATCTACCCCTGTACAGGTAGACGGCGAGGCAGCGCGAGTGAAACCGAAGGTTCGGGGATTCCCCTGTATAGTATTCCAAGGAAGAAACGAGACGAGAGCAGGCAAAGCCCTCGAATCATTAAGGAATCATTACCATTCCTGACCATTCCTAGTCGGGATCCTTGAAACAAAACCATTAATGATTTCTATTTGTACTGGTGCGTTTCGTTCGAGTTCTTCGAGTATTAATAACCTCTAGTATTGGTTAGGATCCCGAAGATGGTCTTAGTAGTTAAGGAAGAGGAGTCTGCCTCTCTCTCCCTGGTCCCCAGTGAATTATGTGAGAAGTTGGCTTATTTTCGTTAAGTTGGACTCCTGCAGCGCGAACAAATCGTCCTTCGCTGCCGCTCGAGGCGGCTTTTGTTTTTCATTTTTCAACAATCGAGTCCCGAAGTTTCCTCGGCGAGGGGGTGACGAGGAGGAGGTGGAGGGGGGGGGCGATACTCTGGAAAAGGAAACTATCGGTATTTCCATAGGAAAGGAAGACGGTTCCTGCGGTTCCAAGGAAGCCGAAGAAAGAGAAGGAAGAGGAAAAACAGATGAAGATTGGCCGAGCGAGTGCCAGGCCGATCGTGATCGTGCCAGTCCCAGAGTGGCCGTAACGGCCGTAGTGGCCGTAGTGGCCGGAGTAAATAATAATTCAGGGCCGCAGCGTGAGGGAAGAGCAAGGAGGTTCTCGGAGAAGGAGGAGGAGGAGGAGGATGATGATTCGAGGTAAGGAAGGCAATCGAGGAACATTTATGCGCCGGGCAAACAGCCATCCGCAGCCTCTCGACGTTGGTTCCGCGCATATTTTGTTTTCTCCTGTTGCTTGAGAAAACAGACGCGTCTCAAACATGGCCGACCCGGCCGTCAAAGTGGGGTCCCTCCTCCCTCTCCCCCCGAACCGACTCATCGCTCTTTCTTTCCCTCTTTCCCTCTTTCCCCGGAAGGAGCAACAGCAGCAACACCAGTACGCACCGCTGGCTGTGGTAGCAGCAGCAGCAGCATCGGCGGAAGAGGAAGAAGAGACTCGCCGAGAGCCGCCAGCTCGCTCGCTCCGGCGTCGCACAACATCATTATTTATTAGTAATTGTAAAAGTGATCCTCCTCCCAAGAGCAATATCATTAGCGGCGCCGCGACGCGTCTCTATTGCGCCCAAGAGCGAAGAAGAAGGGACCGACTGGCGCGGCCCGATTGCCCGCGCAGTCCCGTGCTGGCTGCTGCAACGTGCGCGTGTCATCTGTGAAAACAGTGGCTCCAATTGGCGCGATATATTTATTGTAATTTCAAGCACGTGAAAGGAGCGAAAGAGGAGGCTGCGCGCGCGCGCGCGCGTGGACGTGACCCTTCTGGCCCTGGAGCCGCGATCATCTTTATGCTCTTTACGAGCTCGTTGGGCCCGAGATTTATTTTAATTCCATCCTCCTCGACAAATATTGGAGCCGCGCGCCAGCCAACCGCCAATGGCTATCATTAGATGCGAGAGAAGAGACTCTTCGTGCGTTATTACACACGAGGGCCTGCATCCCTCGCGGCCCACTTACGCTTTCTACCATTGGAATTTACAGCCTCCGAAAACAGTCCCAGCTGATCTTCTCGATTTCTCCGTACGCGAGTACGAGTTCTTTACGGCCTGCGAGAAAGATGCAATCTACTGCACCGGAGTCAGGAATTTGAAAACTCATTGTTTCACCTGATTTCCTTTCCTTCCTCCCTCGGATCCCTCCTGCGCCCGGAGGCTCCTCGATTTTTCGGTTTAGAAAAGCCGCCCGGTTCTCCAGGCTCCTGTGCGCGTTAACGCGCGATGCATCGATCATCGCGGCCGAACGATGACTTTTCGGTCTTCCGCAAGCGCCAGGTAGACGCTCCCAAGAGCGGCTGCGTTAATTAATCGTTTTCCTTGGTGCTAAAATTATTAGGAATCAAGCTGCGATATACCTGCTGCTGCACCTTTTATTTTCTCTTGCACCGCCAGCCAGTTTCTCGGATTGTTTCTCGCGTTATTCGCCAGGACGCAAACCGAGTCCTACCAGTTTATTGGAGTTTGGCACGCGACAGCCTCTGTAGGAACGGCTGACGGACTTTCTCAGCGGACAGCCAGAGAATTACAGGGAGAAAATAAAGGAATAGGAATAAGAAGAGAGGAACGTGTGTGTCCAGTAACGGTCGGTCAGTGCCGCAGGGTTGGGAGAAACAAGGAGAGGAGGGGGGCCTCGCAAGGCAGACCGTCGGTAATTAGAAAACATTCGTATTTCGTATTTCGTATTCCAATTTAAATCAAGCCGGAGACAAGGAAGGGCCTTGATGCCGTTCGTTGCTAGGAAAAAAAAGATGTAAAAAAAAAAACGTCCAAAAGAGTGAAAACGACGGTATAAGTATTTCTACCTGGGCCTCGGAGGCTCTGACAGAAAGAGACCCGCCCACAAAAGTAATCTCGACCTCGGCCGAGACTCTCGTGAGCCACACCTGATTCATCAGCGGGGAATAAATCGAAAAGAGGCTAAAAACAAAAGGACGAAGATGCTAGTGGCCCGTTCGTAGGTTCGTGTATATCTTGTATATATCGTGTATCCAGCATCCCATACGCTGCATTCTGTATCGCCTATCCTGGACCATTTCCCCATGCAGGAGTACCAACTGCCTTGCGTACCAATACGATCTACCTATACCGACTATACTGGACCTGGCGTGCTCAGTGTGTATTCTACGGGACGACCCTATACTATAAATTACCTTTTTTAATTTCCCCACCACTCCTCCCTCCCCTCCCCACCTCCCTATCCCCATCAGCATCCCTCGGTACGAGAGACAAATGATTTAATTTATTCTATCAATTATTCGGAGCCGTGTTTGATTTTCATTTCGATTCTTGATATCTGATCATCGTGAATCTCGCTACCAATTGGTTCCCCGCGCACTGGTATCCACCTCCCTAAGGATCCTCATCTGTGTTCATCTTCAGGTTCTCCTTTGCCTCCAGCATCCTCTCTCCTCCACAGCTACTACCTGTTTCTCTTGCTCGCTTCGCCACGTACACCTATATAGTTATTCGTCCTCCCTCTACTTCCTACTCCTCGACGGCTTCCTTTGGAAACACCATATATAAAGCAACCACGTTATACCGGATTCTAGATGAGATCAAAAGGAGACAAAATTTCGACACTGCTCTAAAAAAAACTCTGAAGAAAGAAATCTATTTTTTTTTTTTTAAATCCATCAAAATATAACGTTCGTTACTCCGATTAGGCATCCTCGGCCTTGCATTAATGGGCATACAGATTCGTCTACCTGACCGCAGACGAATAAGACGATTCGCCACTCCATCCCATTGACGGGAGAGAGATCGAGAGTGAGGAGAGACTGAAGAATGAGAAAGCGCGAGAGAAGAGAGGTGTTGCGCGGTATATATAAATATATATATCTTTGTATACATATATTGTATATAGTGCATGTACGTTTCCACAGCAGACACTGCCGAGACTCCTCGAACCGGTTCGAAGTCTGGTTCGGGCTAGGTCAGTTAGTCAAAAACTGAAATATCGCCTCATTAACGGTAGCTCGTTTGTGAAATTTCCTGGGAGAGCAGCGAACGGCGGACTCGTACAAGGCTTCTGCTTACCGACGCAGAGGCACGTGGTCAGGAGGACAATGAATTCTCCCGCAGGACAAACGGACCAAGGATGGTTTTGCTCGGTGAAGCAATACGAAGCTATGAAAGGTAACAAGAATTTGTTCGTATTTTTTTTTTTCTCCACCAACGAAAGAAAGTCGCTGTCGTGAAGTTGAAGTATGGGTACGAGCGAGGCCAATCATCCCCACGTAAAGGGTATAGTCCTTATCGGGTCTCTAGAGGGGTGAAGTCTCCCGCGGAAGAGTTAGAGAGCAGGATAACGGGCATCTTCCGCACGCTTTGCATAGTTCCAGTTCGATTCATCATGTAGTCCGGGTTAACGGCCCAATTAACTAGCGTTTTTGCATGTCTGATTGTCCACGGCCCCGGCCTGGTACCTACCGACAACCTTCTTTGGATATTTGCGAGCTACAACGTCTGGAATACAGTACGTACAGGCAGTCACAAACAGGTAGGTACAGTCCGTACCATATCGGGTCTTCCAGGAGACTCCTTGTTTCACCTGCAGCTAAGTGCATCGAGGAAGGAGGACTTTGCCAAAAGGCAAGGACCGGGCATCGACTTTGTATCGTCTGGCTGGAAATTAAAACGCATTTTGGTCTTGTGCCAGGCGATCATAATCGTCCGGGCATCTCGATGGAAACGCAGCTACTGCAACGTTTAAGCGGCGTTTAAACGACGGCTGAGATTTAACCGTGGCGGAAGGAGCGCGATTACGGGCAAAGCCCTGGGAAGTCAGGGGGAGCATTGGCTCCGAAGGACTTCTGTGCGCGTCCGGTAGACCCTGGGATAACAATGATTTTGGACAGTCATTAAATAGAGATTTGGCCAATCTTCCCAGCATCTCCCGCTCCCTTACGCCTGACTCTTTAACTCCCTGCGAAATCCAATCCGCGACTTCTCGGATTCGCGCAACGCGCTGTAACGGCTGTAACGAGCGACGTTGATAAATAGTCCGAGACTTAAACTCCCGTGGATCTCGTAATTATATATGTCTATGTTGGAGTTCGTTCTGTTCAGGAGAACTCTGGCTGCGTTTTCTCCACGCGGCTATTGCAGCCTCCTGCCGCGGAGGATGATGCACAAACTGCAAGCGCCAATTGCAAACTGCACCCAGGATAGAATTGACTAACCCGAAGGCATCACCGATCGGCGGGAGGATCCGGTGATTGCTGCTATTGCTGCTATTGCTGCTGCCGTTGCTGCTGTGGGAACGCGCTTACTCGATTCGAATCTTTCTTGGGGATAACCTTACAGTTTTTTCTTCTTTTTTTTTCTCCTTTGTTTTCTGATATATCCGTACACCGAGGGGACTGTCAAATTCGAAAGACACGCTCGAAAAATCGAAAGCTGTGCTGGCCGATCGATCAAGAAATTCTGCCACGCAAGCGGACCTAACTTCAAGTCAGAGAGAGATAGGTGAGCGATATGTTCTAGGGATGTAAAGAGGATTTGGACAAAGGACTTTCCCAGGACGCACAGGAACAAGATGGCAGTGGGTCCTACGGCAGTCAGGATGCCCGAATAAAGTGTATCGAGCAAAATAAATAGTATGCATTTCCTACGCCACTGTGGCTACGGTTGGATGTATCAATGTCAGGCCCTAATAACACCTCAGCTCTCGCAGGGCCGAGATCAGGACGCCGACTATACACTGTGGAGTATATACACACGTATATACGCATAAGGCCCAGACCGACTCGGGGCCTTATTTTGGTCCTGCAGCTCTTGCAGCCGCTAAACCCCGTCGTAACGGCCGCAGAGACTGCTGGGTAATTTCAAACAATGATATAATTACATATTGTTCACCATTATCTTGATTGCTCGAATTATACAAAGCGAACACACTTGGGGCCTTTCATGCCCTTCCTGCCCTTCGTGCACCTCGTGCTCCAACCATGAGATCCAAAGATCCTCCATGGCGCGAGCGCGCGCGCGCCTAACGCATCGCTACTCTCAATTATCCTTCCGTCTACCTTCGATAGGAGCAGAGCGCATAGTGAGCTATTCGCCTAGAACTCTTACGGACTACATGTTTCGTTTATTAGAGATTTTCCAGAGAACGATCCTAGGTGGGTTTCCGAGCTATTCCTGGTAAAGAGACGGGATAAATGAAATGTTCAAATACGAAAGTAGACTCTGGTAAAAGACATTAGGCAGGATGACGTCGTGCGCCCGTTTCTTCTGAAGAGGAAAAACCATCAAAAGAGTCTGAGGAGGTAAAAGAGACGAGGAACCTGTGGATGCATTGGAGAGTAGATAAGAGTCAATAGGCGGCGAATAAGAGGAGAAAAAAAAAGAAAAAGAAGAAGAAGAAGAAGCGATGCGAAGCGAAGTGAGCTAAGCAAAGTGAGTCAAAGTAAGAGACTCGGTCGCGGTGTGTCGCCTTCAGATCCGCTCTTACTCAAATAGTTGGCGGTTTTTATGGGACGAACGAACGGCTGTTTCTCCTCCGACTCTTCCGACTCCTCCGACTCCTCCAATTCCTTCGAGAGCAGCAGATTGAATCGGTTTGTATTATTTACATATTCGTTCTGCTCGACGAATTGTCTCTTGCCTATTTCTTTGTCGATTCGATCCGGGTTCCGGGAATTGGAAAAGTACGTGGCACCGCGAGCTATCTCGGCTCCAACTGGTGACTGACCGATCCAGCGATCCAGCGATCCAGAGATCCAGGGATCCAGCGATCCAGCGATCCAGGGATCCATCAGCGAGTCGCTTCGTTCTGTTAATGTTCTTCGTACTCGAGAGACGCCACGATCGAATAGCCAGTTTGAAGTTTAAAGGTCGATCCATACGAGCATGCCTTAATGCGCGACTCGGTAAAATTAATCTGAATTTCTTCGTCTCTCAAAGTCATCGAGTGTTTCATGATATTAGAGTATCTGCCTATCTGACTCTAAGTGTAGGCAGATTCAGACACCTGACGCCCACAACTCGTGCCTAGTGGATTTTTGTGATCGACGCGAAGAAATATGTTGGGCAATGAATTTTTACGAGCGACGATGATTCACCAGGATGGATTCACGATCTTCGGTATCTCATAGAATCTCGGCCTTCTTTCCTCATAGTTCTTACCGCCTTTCTTTCTTTCTTTCTTTCCTTCCTTCTTCGGTGGCGCCTTGCCGCCGACTTTTTCTAGCCCGAGAATTTATCCACCATTAAATTACAATTTTATTTCTGATTCCGTATACCCGCCGGCCAGGAGTGAACCGTTTCTAATTGGATTATAAGAGCGTTTCCCGAATGCAGCTCAGGCACGTCTTTTCGTCTATTCAAAAATCTCCTAGATCCACCTATCGGTATCGCTCTATAAAGTAAGCTGCTTATCGCCCATTTCGATTAGAATATCAAAAAAAAAAAAAAAAAAAAATACCACATACTCTGATACTAAAAAATATACTATTTTCCATGATACAGTACGTACAGCCAAGGGTGAACCCGACCCCCAGACTACGTTGCAAGCTCAGACAGAGATGCGAAAGCATCGGCAGGAGACACGAAGTGGACGAAGCTCCGAAAAGAAGCTGAAGCAAACTGAACGCGGCCGTCACGCAAGCGGATCGCACGCGTGCAAAGAGACGCATTGCAGCGCCTCGTTCCTCGGCTGGTTCCTCGCCTGCTGCTGCTGGCCTGGCTGACTTGGAAAGCTGACTTGGCTTGACTGGCTCACTCCCTGGGCACCCTTCAAGACTACCAGCCATCCATGTACGTAAGATCGACTCGACATCGAATCCAGGGATCATTACTTCGAGCGAGCGTGTTTGATTGACGCACGACGTAAGGCCAAACTCAAAGCGAGCACGCGAGCCAAACAAACGTAACTTGCTACATACGGCGGCAGGCAACCGTCATCGCCATTAGAGAGACTTTTCTCTTCTGTGACGTCGCAAAACCACCCCCTTCATCCCCGAAAATCGCAGCTTCCACTGGCAATCATTCGGACTCTGGCTCAAAACCAAGGATGATCCCGTGACCTCGCGGGCACCACTCCGGAGAACCGCTCCGTCGAGATGCCGGTCGAACGTGGAAAATGAACAAAGTTTCGATTTATAGGAAAGTTCTAAGAGCGACCTAAGCCAACTCCGGAGGTCTCGTGCGTCCTTTAATTACCGTGTGTAACGAGTTGGAGTGGTGGCGTGCACACGAAACCCTCCTAGGGTGTGATACGCTCGCAGACGTCCACGAATCATTTGAAATTAGCGAAGCGTAGCGGCTGGCTTTACTCGCGAGGTTCAAGTTAGAAGTCGAATTTAAGTAAATTCGCGAAATAACGCGAATAACGCGAATAACGTGACACGTGACGTTGGCCAGTTGCGAGTATCGGTGACGCAAGAGCGGAGGTGGGGAGGGAGAGTTTATACGAGGCAGGAAAGGAATCTAGATAGGAAAGGGGTGGAGGGAGGTTGGAAGGGAGCGAGCGAGTAAAAAAAAAAATATAAATATGGCCAAAGGAAAGGTGGCTGCTTGTCGGCTATGTAATCTGACGATATTATATTATGATAATGTTAACGTTTATATGTCGATTGTGTCGGCCATCTTGACATATGGTACATGTAACGTTGCCCCGCTGAAATGACGTAATCTAGCCAATCGCGTATATCGGCAATGTGTGTACGCGCGCACACGCACGAGGGTAGAACTTGAGAGGGCAACCCTCCCCCTCCCCACTGTTCTCCGCTGTGTCGTCATTGTTGTTGTTGTTGTTGTTGTTGTTAGAGGGGTTGGGGTTTAAGGTACGTAGGGCCGCACGTCACGCAGAGCACGGTCGTAGGCGCACGTGAGCCGGCCAATCCGGCCCGATTTCGCTACATTGCTCTTTGCATAAAATTGTTCCTCCAGAGATTTATGGACTGTGGACCTCCCGTAGACGCGCGCAGGGCGGGAGGCTCGCGAGGAGGCAGTACGTCGGCGAGGGAGGGCCCGCGGCCATTTTGCGATCAGAGCCGCAAGGAAAGCTCGGAATTTCGCGATGCACGTGCGACGCGCCCTTGTGCGAGATCCAGGTAAAAGGGTTAGGAGTTGGGTTAGGCCTCGACACTCAAGATGCCGAAAGACGAACGAGTGTCGGATGGTAACCGGGGTTGTCGGCGGTGCAGCGGTAGCTGCTTTGCCGCGAGGGCGACCCGCGGCCCGATAGGGTTCCGCGTCCTCTGCCTCCTGCGTCTCCACGGGCCGGGATGAGAGGGAGAGAACATCCCCCCCTCGACCAGGCTGCTCAGGAGAAAGAGAGGGTGCTCGTCCCTGCAGTCAGCTGTTTTAATGTGGGTCAGTGGCGCGTGCGAAATAATCAATGCCCACGTGTGCACCCGACATCTTCCGGCCCTGAAACAGCCGCCCCTTTGCGACTATTCCGAAATCCAAACTACCCCGGCGCGACCCTTACGCTCGATCGGCCATCTTCCACGGGTTTCATGCGTCGCTCGATGATCCGCGTTGCTGAGTTTTGCAAAATCTAAAATACCCAGCTGATCTGACGCGAGGACCGCTCTGTGACGTCATTGAGATCTTGACGGACCGTGATCCAGCCTCCGCAAACTAATCGCACATGAAGTTCTCCTTCGGATCTGGACTCGTGCTCTTCTGTTTCCTATGGGATAATATCTACGTGTACCAGGGAGCCAGGCAACAGCGGAACAGGAGCCTGGCGCCATTGCGATACAATACCCGAACCCCGGATGACTTGCATTTGTATCTGGGATCGAGAGGGGCCCGTAATTATAGCCGTGGGCCCTTAACAGGGATACGAGGAACAGAGAGGGGGGAGAAGAAAAGACTCTCCTCCTTCTCCTCTTCCTCCATCGTTCCTCGATCACGGGAACATCTCTCTGCATCTCAGATCGATCGGACCTTATTTCCATCAGGTATCAAACAATTACTTGATACGGCAGATAGTATACATATGTATATACGATAGGTATATAATCGATAGCTACAGATATAATGTCGATGCGCCGTAAATCCCATTGGAATCAGCTGGGATAATGGGAAAGCGGAAGAGGGATGAAAATATCCGAGTTTCACTCGAGTAATAAGTTTCCGCTTCTGCACGAGGAGTCGGAAGAAGGAGGGGGGGACGTGGACGAAGCGGGAGAAAAGACGTAGGGAGGGAGGGAGGGAGGGAGGGGTGGAGAGTTCGGTTATAATCCTTCTTGTTTGTCTTTGTATTAATTATCTAGAATTAAGAACGGCGCGCGGTGCCCGGATTACTGCCTTTATTATTACTTGTTGCAGATTATTAATTACCGGGCATTACCAGAGTGGAAAAGGTGCTGGCGGAGATGTAAAATGGTCTTCCGAAAGAGAGCAGCCCTCAGATTTGCTCTTTCAATTAATTTTACTCTATTAAGGAACAATTGCGACATGGAATTTATTACGATAGAAAGAGCCCTGCGCGTCTGGTCTCTACGTCGCTACTCCGAGCCCTACGGTGGACCGGAGCAGCATCCTTCCCCGCCCCCGACACCCTACGCTTTAATAAAAAACATTAAAATCCAAAAAGATTCAAAAAGATACATCGACCAGTCGATTCTGGATGACGCCACTCGATCCTCCCGTGGGGATCTTACCATCTCTTAATGGCACAAAGTGCGTATCTATATCAAAAGCAAAACTAACAATAGGGGCACACGAACCCTTATAATATCTAGCTGGAAGCTCCCCCGGAGGGTCGGACGAACTATACCGAGAGAGTGAGATATACTATATGTATATAAAAAAAGAAATTCGTAGGACCAGCTGCTATAACCGATACAATTGCAGCAGCGGATACAGAAAAGGGAAAGACGAATCGAATCCATTGGTGAACATCGCGGCGTTTAACCTCACGGCCAATCGGAATGATCGGTACGATCGTCTCTCTCTCTCTCTCTCTCTCTCTCTCCCATTGCAAAGCGAAGATGATGATGCTGCAGGTATGCTGTACATCGCAGAATCCACGCATCCCATAGCTATGGTAATGGAGACGCTATAAAGGCATAGGTGGCTACATACGAGCCTCCTCGAATCGGTTCTCCGGTGATCGTGAACGATCGCTGCTACGTGTAACGATCCGTGCCCGCCGAATGAATCTCCGCCGTCGCCGCCGCCGCCGCCGCCGCCACTTTCCATATAGAGAGGATGCGCACGCACTGATCCGAGCGCAGCCAACACGGCCAAATAAATATTAATAACAACTGTGTGTCTGCGCATTGTTAGGGACGTTACGGGAGCCAATTAATCTATGCACAATTTATAATTAAACGGCTAATAGCGCATAGAATTACAGTCCAGGGCCGCGCACTCCCACGTACCCACTATTTCTTGCAGGTACACGCACTGTTGTGTGTACTGTGTGTGCAGCGTGTACAGTGTGTACAGTGTCTACAGTGTGTGAGATATACCGTATAAGCCGAGTCGCGAGATTAATCCTATAGAGAGAGAGAAAAAAAAGAAAGAAAAAAAAAAAGACAAACACCACTACCACCATTATGGATCGTACATGGGCAATGGGCTATAAGATCTCTTCTAGTGAGACTTCAAGCCATTCTTTCTTTACTTCTTTCGCTTCTTTTTCTTTTTTTTTTTCTTCTTTCTTTTCTTTTACCTCTTTTCCTTCTTTCCACACACCAATTAGAGACTATTGCACCTCGCGCGCATCATCGTCCCTTTGGCTTGCTTAGGCAAATTAATTAATATAATTGACTCGACTCGTTAGACGCGCACAAAGGAGACCATCTTACTTCCTCGCGACTATTAGCCTCCTATAGATGCAATTATTCCGCCGAGTGATAACATCGCTACTGTGCGATTATGCCAGGAAGTCCTGCGGCTTTATGAAACTCCTAGATCCATTCTCGTCCTGGACTATGATCTCGTGTGCCGTTTTTTCACTTGATCGGCTAAAAATTAGAGGAATTTGAGGATTTCGCAATGCTGCCTTCCCGGAAAGGGAATTTGCGAAAACTTATCGAGGTCAAATATGTCAAGGATTCTAATGCGTCATTGGATCGAGGAATTTCGACGTTATTACAGTAAACAGTGACCGAAACGACTTCCTGACCAGCCAATTACAACGGAGCAAGGAAATTATTCCAGGTGATGGCTACATTGCCAATGCACCGGGATATCCGAATCGACGAAGATTCTGACAAAGAGTAATGGACAGCAGAGGTAAAAGAGAAGACAGATTCGCGGAGATGGCGAACCTGGCGCCGCGGTAATAAACCGCAAGAAAAATTCTTTGAATTATTGCGGCCACGTTACCCTGGCATTATTTCCTGCAGGCAAGATCAAATCCTGCTCGGCAAAGTTGCCCGATATCGAATGACTGCCCCGCCAACGATTCGCATTATCGGAAGATACAAGGACGCCGTAAACATTGGACAAGGTAGACTGTCAGACCGCACACCGTGTGATAACGTCCCAGGCCTCTGCTGGGATCAGGATTTTTCAGCGGTTTCCGCGTATCCACGTTTCTCCAGCATCCCGAAGGATCCGATTGCATAATGCAGCCCAGCATGCACAACCGCCACGCGACTTCACAGCATTTACTGGATATCTCTTGTAACGTATTTTCTTAACTCACCAACGATAATGAAAATCCGAGAGGCAACCTGCGTCACATTCGGTCGACCACCCTTCGGTCCATGCATCCGCATGCCAGGCGGACGCCAGCCGATTCTTTTTTCACCGGGAGCCGACGAGCCGGTATGACCTGGCAGTTGACCTGGAACAGTCTCGAGTCTGGCAAAACGAGAACTCTGACGTAACCTGTCAGAAAATACGAGAACTGCATCCAGGAGGCAGTCAGGTTGGCACTGCACGTCCGAAACACACGGAGAAAATCTAATAAGATTTTTCACATATTGCGAGAGCAACGCGATAACCGCACAAGCGATAACTTTGTATACCGTATAGGAAACACAGCTAGAAAAAGTGTCAACAACCCGGGAGCGCGAGAGAGCTCGAGGCACCCCGATCGGTGTCCCAAGACAGACTGGCTTTGACAATAGCCAAATTCGAGAACCAATCATTCCGATTGGTCGATATCCTCATACAGCCAATAACACTTATCCTTTCCCTCTAACTAAATCGAGAGTCTTCCTTAACGAATCTGTACGTAACTGTTTGAGATCTTCGACGGCCGCTTGTCCAGGACATCGGTCGACAGCTGGACACCACATCCTTAATCCGGGTCAGGGTGTTCCTCCTCTGACCTTAATCGTATCAAAACCTTATCTCCACCCGCTCTACAGCCCTGTGCCTCGGTCCGGCGGAGCGCCGGTATCTCAGCCGGAACTCTGCCGGCGTCCGTGAAGACGTCGCCGTCGGTTCCTCTCCTCTGCCGGGCAACTCGGTACGTCGAGACTATCTCTCCACGGCAGATTCGAGCACCTCGACCTCAACTAGACAATAACGAATCTTCCGAGAGCATCGGCCTAACTGTACGAATCAAGCCGAAAGCGCAGCTTCTGATCAGGATGACGACTCGAAGAAAACCCAAAAGCGGGAACGTTATCTGAATCGGTATAGCTGGAGTCGCCTTCTGACGGTGAGTCGAAAATCCACGTCAGACTCTATCGACAAGGTTCAATTATTTCGAACGTTGCATCAGACGTATTTTGAATTCGACGTGAAAATCTAATTAGTGAGAATCGTAGGTCGGATGAAAAAAAAAATCAGCACGGAGCAAGCAGAGTCCCGAAAAAGGACCTGCACGAGCCGACGGCTCGTGGAGTTCTGTTCTGTGACTGCCACTGAGATTATTCCGATCCCTATCCCTATAGGGCATCTCTTTTCCTCCAGTCTCCCTCTCGCTCGATTTGCGCGTCTCTCATTCTCTCACGGTTCCTATCGTTCTCTCCATCTCTCTCTCTCTTTCTCTCTCTCTTTCTCTCACTCCGTCGCGTTCAATCCGTTTCCGTTGTGACTGCCACTGCGCATTGCTCGCCGCTTTACTATTGTCCCTGTAAAGGGAGTTTATACGAGACTGATCTCCGAACGAAGGATCAGCTCGCTTTAAAAAGTATCCCTGAGGTTTACGTACGAATAATTGCATCATGAGAATTTTTCGAAAAATTCAAAAATTTCTAAAATCATCCAACGAGAGAATCGTAACGGGACCTACTCGTCGCTTTGTAAAAACGACAAAATTTTCTCTGGCCAATTCGGGATCCCCTCGTTCCGTTTACCATTCCGTTTCGTCTGGCGTCTGCCTTCTGCCTGCGTGGGTGGGTGGGGTAAGCTTGTACTACAAGCACCTCTCGTCGGTGGGGAATTCATTCAGAGAAACTGCCGTCAAAGGGACACCTGTTGGCTCCGTGAACCCGGTGACAATCCTAGAAACGAAGGCACGTGCCGCCTCCACTGCCTCGTCTACAGCTGTTTGCGGATTTACACTAAGGCGAGCAAACCCGGGTTTGACCTGGGTACAACGAGATGAATGTATCTGGAGCACTTGTAATTTCTTAGGCTTTACTGGTTTTTCCATCTGTATAAGGGAAATCGTGTAACAAGGTTGCAAGATTCAGAACCGAGCTGAGCCGAGGATGATTAAGTTCTAAAAGACGGGAGGTGCGCAATTAAAGTATTATTCGAGCCTACTGGTAGCGAAACGGGGCTGGGCGAAGATGAAGCGCTGCCCAGAGGGGACACCGTGCGTTATTAATATATGCGAAGATTTTAGCTTCCGTACCACCTGGCTTAACCCCTTCGAGGAGCTCGCACATTTCTTCACTCGATTAATCTCACTGTCATCTCTATCGGCATTACGCTAAAAACAGGAGATCCTGTCTAGATTTAGGGTATCGGCGATTCTTTATCTTAATATGCGAATAACGACGCCTGCTGTCTCTTTATTGGGTTTCGAAGAAAGAGCATGACTCCGGGAAGACGTTTAATGTCTATTTTCTAGATTATAATAGGTATTTGGTGATCAATCTACCTGGCCGTGGTGCAGTCCCTGTAGAGGACGTCAAAGTCCTTGCAGCTGAGCAACTTGCAGCGGTTAACTCCAGGCTGAATGGCACCCAGACCTCTAAGGATCCTAACTTGCTCCACGTTGCACACCAACGGTACGATATCGAGTCTTTTGAGCTTCGTGTACACAGTGTGAAGGCCGCCAACGAGATGCTTGAGGAAAAGCTCAAAGGCTTGAGGCAGACAGAGCATCGTATCCCCGGCGATGATGAAAGCTGCGACCTTCTGACCACGGTAATCGACGAGCTTACACTCGTTCGCGGTGGGATCGCTCGAGCTGATCGGCGGTGGACTGTTGTACGACCTGGGTGGCAGGACAGCGTGGTGACTGGCCATTAGCTCCAGAGAAGGACCATGATGTCCACTGAGCATACCGCCTAGTTGACCCAGGAGTCCTAGACCCGCAGGGGCCAACCCTGGCATTCTGGGTACCATCACAGGAGGTCCTCCAGGACCTCCACCGGCTGAAAGAGGAGGAGGACTCAAGGGTAAACCCTGCGGAGGTGATCCTCGAGTCGGAGATCCTGGTGTAGGTACTCCTCTGTGCTGCTGCTGCTGCTGTTGCTGGAGCTCGCGAATCTGATCCCTTGGGTGCGATTGTTGCTGATGGGATGGTGGTGGCTGATGCTGAGAACCGTGTATCTGCTGTTGATTCTGTTGAACCGATGGACTGTGGGGATGTTTTGGGCTGCCGGTGACGGGGCTGGCACGGCTGCTATGATCGGAAGAACTATCCATCGCTCCGTGGTCCATCGATTGCTCAGCTCTCTTCTAGCCGTTGATAGTAAACGTTATCTACTTAGTCCTGTGGCCACCTACTGCGCTGCGACCTCCACTGCACCGTTCAAACAAGATCTCCCTGACACATGGAGGAGCACCTTGGCTCTCTCTCTCCTCCTGGACTTGGAAACTGAACTATCTGCCTCCCGGTGTCTCGTAAGACATACGAAATTCCGAATCGTCTGCTGCGAAAAGTAGGCGATACTTCAGACCATCTCAGATACCGCGCACTACGTCTCCAAGGACTACTTTAACGATAAACAATACTATGTACTCTATGTCTTGATCCGACTCTATGCACTTCGCGATATCGATACACTCCACTATAGAAAAAATTATTCTCTAGCCTGGCGCACGATGCACCGTTAATAAAAGTCTCACTGTCACACGAACTCGCTGAGTAGAACTTGTCACTGTGATCCCCGTACGCGATCTCACACGATGTCCATGATTCGACTCAGGAACAGCACCGCGTACACCGGTCCATCGCGACTATCCTTGGACGCGACTCTAGGAGTGGTCAGGACGGTTCTCGAACACCCGTGATACACAATTACGAAGAAACACAGAGCCCGTACTGAGGTAGAACGAGTCTCTCGGCGCAGAGTATCGGTGACGTCGGCGAGAAGACGAGGAGGCTAGGTCGTGTACGCGGCTCGAGACTCCCGAGGATAACGCGGAAACGGGCTCTCTATCGCTCGGAGGGAAACGGCGTCGACGTAACCCGTAACGCAGGAACGCGTCGCTCGTTCTCAAAGTGGCAAACGCTCTCGGTCGAGTTGGGAGTATTTCCCTACCCAGTCACAGATGTAATAAATAAAAACATCAGTGGGAGCCGAGCGCCGGGGAGTATGGGCGTTCTGTGCGCGCACTTCTGAACGCGGTTGGCGGAGCCACAGGGGCGCCGGTTTTCCCGATTGGTGGAGCCGCCGCTCCCTGGACCACGCCTACCGAGTCTACCCTGAGGTGGTGGCAATCCTCGAGTCCCTCTCCGCCTGTCGTACCGCCACCAGGCACACACACCGGCAACGACAGTACGACTGGAACCGCGTCGAGTGGGGATTTCTTCTTTTTCCTCGCGACTTCTTCTGTCTCTCCAAACGACGATGACGACGAGGATGCCGCCGCCACCGCCGGCGTCACCACCACCAGCACTACCACTACCACTTCCGTCGTCGTCGTCGTCGTCGTCGTCGTCCTCCTCGTCGTCGTCGTCCTCGTCGTCCTCCTCGTCGACCACCAAAGAATGTCGCCGTCGCTATTTGAATCGATCGCGCTCTGCCTCCCGTCCTCCATTGGCATCAGCATTACACGCGCACACTTATTTCTTCTCTAGCTGACTCTGCTCCTCTCTTCTTCTCCCATAAACCTTACTCTCCTCTACCTGTGTTCGCTTGATCTTCCATCTCTCTAATATCCACTGACTTTATGCCTACCATCCTCTTCCTATCAATCCTTCTCTTTATCACCCTGCACAGTCGTCTTTTCTTTCTATACGTAGACTTCTTCTCACCTTCTTGTCTCCATATTACCTAGATAACATACACAGGAGTACTTAATATCTTTCTCCAACTTTCAAGGCATCTTCGTACGTGCGTCTACTCTAAAAAAGAAACTACAACTCACTAACCTTCTCTGTTCTGGAATTCACTCCAAAAGGAAGTTTCCCATGGGGTCTATACTTATAACGAGACCAGTTCTCCCGTTCTGTGACAAATAGTATCATTTTTTGTTATTCTGTAAAAAAAAAATTTATCATCTCTCACTTTAAACTGTATACACAATGATATAAAAACTAAAAACCATAGTAGAAAAATATTCCAAGTGTTTAAGACATAATAATATTGACAAGACTCTCAAGATTCTCATAAGATCCCAAGAAGAGAAAATTAGCCAGCTGGTTCTAAGGGCGTGAATGAAATGAAAGTAAAGAGAATGCGAGGAAGACAGAATGGCGGAGCATCCTGTGATTATCTTGTCATAGATGTTTCGAGGATATTAGGAGAGGGGGGGGGGAGACCCAAAGGTTCTCTACTCTTCCTCTGTTTGGTAAGTGAGGGGGGGTACCCTCTCGCCTGACCTGATCTGGCCTCATCGGCCCGATGACCCAGATCTACACCCAGAGGGACCCTCCTCGTGTGTTAACTGTAGTACATACATACATATAGCTCCGTATGGGTACGTGTACGTACGAGCGGCACAGCTGATCCCTTGACCTCGTACAACCCCAAACGAACGAGACTCCCTGGGACTAACTCCTATTGACCATCAGCATTCAGCCGAGAGGGTTGACGTCGATCGCGAATGCACCCTCCTCATCCTCCGAGCAAGTCCGTTGAGAATTCCAGCGTGGAAATCGCCAAGACGACTATTGATCCAGGCATCGATTTGACCCCCAGGGGTCAGGATAATGCCAAGGGAGTGACGTTTGCCCCATGTCCTTCTCCTCCTGAAACCATCAACCGCAATTAGCGAAATTAATACCGGCAAACATAATGCCCGTGTATCATAACGATCGGCCAACCAGCAAAGCTCGTTTGACTTTCTTCTTCTCTAGGATCGGTACCGTCGCCGCTATCCACCTTTACTCTCTCTCTCTCTCTCTCTCTCTCTCTCTCTCTCTCTCTCTCTCTCTCTCTCTCTCTCTCTCTCTCTCCGCAGTCTGCACGGATCAACTTCTTCTTCGTCTTCTTCCACTCTGCAGTTACCAGTTCTATCTGCTTGAATATGGAAACTGTGAATTGAGTCGTAACATTCTTGCAAAAGGTCTCTACCCGTGTTTCCTACAGTCGCGAAAGAATCGATGATCGTAACGATCGGCTCAATGATCGAATCGCATCCCAACCGCAGCAGGAGGCCGTTTCCTGCTTATGCACGCTCGGCCGCTTTTTCAAATACTCGAACCACTATGATCTCAATTTGTTCAATATCCTCATTGCCTACTACGCCCAGTTCACCTACAGTACACGCTATTCTGCTTTCGCATTCTATGATTTTCCCCAGTCTCTCCTCAATTTCCCCAATGACTTACTGGATAGGCAGGTATCGGTATTAGGTACTCGTGACTAACAGAAACGTTCATCGTTCACCGTTCGGTGCTATTTTCACGCAAACCGCCGTGTGATATACGTATTGTTCAGCCTGGACGCTGCCTCCTCGCTCACTCGCTCACTCGCCACCCCATATTGCTGTATTTGCGCTCTCGAGCGGTTACGTGTACCTCCCCCCCATCTACCACCCCCTATTGTTCAGACTATGTTCTGCACATTGGAAAAAGCGCATTTTTCACGTTTCGTGGCCACTGGACAGCAGACACATTGGCCGCGGCCAACGGACACGCGTTATGCCGAGACCCACTGCGCCAGAAGCATCGCGTCTCCATTGCCGCACACTGGAACGAAAACATCACCAGCTTCAATTTTATCGATAAAAAGAATCCGCAAATCTACAGAATGTACGTATGCTGTATACTATGGAATACGTAGGCATCGACTACTCACAATGTTATAAATTTAATTTTTGTTTAAGGGATGTTTTCCATCTTATAGCGGGTCAATCACCCTCGCAAGTATATATATTACGATTATATAGGATATTATAACTGAAGTCTACATGCAACCTGCACCCCTACACTTTTGCATCCAACCCCTGGTGCTATCTAGCAAGGCAGCAATCCCTATCGATAAGCATTGTACCTTGCACAATAGAGGAAGATTTTATATCGTAGTATAATCCGCCCTCAGCTCGCATCAGGATGGTCCTGGATGGAGAGTACGAATCTTCAATTTCTTTTCGAGGATGTTATGGACGCGTCTACGTAACTGCCTTCCCGTGACGCAGGACGCGCGATATAAAATTGAAGAATGCTGGATGGAAAAAGTAAAATGGCAGAGTAAAATTACTATAGAAAATAAAATGGAGTAGGTAGACCGCGTAAAATTTTGTGGATGAAAATAAAGTGGCAGAGGGACGAGGGTAAATAATAAATGGAGAAAGGCAAGAGAAAAAAGAAAAAAAGTAAAATAAATAAATAAACAGAGAATCTGCTCTCACGCAATCGGGCACTATCGGTCGTCCTGAAAAATGGGGATAATTTTTCTCGACAAGCCTGTGCAGCCAACAACGCTAGGCGGAGCGTAGTTCGGCTCTCGGTGCGGTTTGCTCTCACAACTAATTACCAGACGCCACGTGTTATTATAAATAGCCAATCGTTACGGGCACACCCACATTCGCGATGCCCATAATGGCGTGTTATCGGATAAATAAAACAGATAACCGAAGGGGTGCAACTCGATTACACGTTAACACTGCCACCGCGAGACACATACGCCGACTATGGAGCTTGTATTTTCATGGTGCGGCCCTACCTATACCTTGTTTCCACCCTCCAAATCGGAAAAAGAAATACAGGCTTATTCGGTGAAAACTCGCCTAGTTTGACTTGACAGCTGTCATCGGATTGTTTTGCTCCAGCATCATTTGGCAGCATCGAATACTCCAGAGATTAAGAGAAGGAGTTACGGATGGGTGGCTTCTTTCTAGAACCATTATACATTAATTACAAATTAATTGTATTGAATTCAGGAAATTTATAAGAATAAATGAATGAGCTTTCAATTTTTGTTTCTTACCTCAAACTCTGGTACCGGTATACAAATCCTCTAAATGACTGTATTGGTCCACCCATCTTGAATACAGGAGTTTCAAAGTTGGGGTAGGAAAATGTGTCTTTAACGACGCAGGGCAGTTTCGTCACATGCGGCATTCAAGCTAAATACATTAGAAAGCTCATTTAAATACGACACAATGGCGAAGCCGAGCACGTCGCGTACGGATAAATTCACAGGCCGCAGTAATCCTGTCACCGACAGGAAGACATCACGGGATGCCAGAGAACGTGAGAGCTTTGAAATTTTCGAAAATCAAATATCCCTACCGGTAGGTAAATTTATTGGTAAACCTTGGAGGATCGAACCGATCGATATCAAGGAGCAATCGGGTATTTAATGATAATCCGTGTTTTCTAGATTGTCAATACTTTTCCGCTCTCTCACGCCGGAAGACAATCACGCTGACACCGCGTGATGGATGTCCTGGCTGCTCAAAATACCCCCCTCAGTTTTCTCGCCAATAAAGCCCATTGTAAATGCGAACTATTCGAAATATTAGAGCAGGCCAACAATTACCGGGCGTTCAGTCATCGCGTTGACGCACCGTAATCCTTTCACATCTCGAATTTGCATTGAACCCGCGATGCCCCAATGGAAAGACCCCCAATTTTTTTTTTTCCTACCGATTAGAACCCACGCTCGTTGGATGTATCCTTCACATTGTGAAATTTCATCTCATCATGACGAAAAAAGAGCAGAATGCCCAGAAAGATTTTTCAGGTAAACTATATGGAGGAAAAAAATATATGGTAGAAGATCGAATCCAGCCACCCTTTTCCATTGTGTCGTGCGAGCGGCGTAAAAACTCTAAGGAATCCATGGAAAAGCTAATCCTGGAAATCATATTCTTCAAGAAAACTCGTGCCGCTGCTGAAAAAGTAAGAACGGAATTACCTAAAATAGAATCGAATCTAGTCTGGATTTTCAAAAAAAAAAAAAAAAAATGCCAGCTGTAAAAGACCTCATACCTGTACTGTATCCTTATTGTTTATACAAAACGTAATCGCCATTATGATCGCACGTGAAGGCTCCGTCGATAAATACTTTTCAAACATGAATTATCTGGCACGAATGATGGATCGGTTCTTTGTATTTAGGATCCTAACGATACCGCCGCAGATGTATCCTGGACAGCATCACTCGGATACATCCCTTTCAACACTTTCTCTTGATTATCAATTAATCGCATCCGCCTGCTCGACGCTCGAATCACCCTCTAAACGTCTCATTCCTCTTTTATTCGTACAGGCAGGTATTATATAATCTACGAGCAAATCCAGAAAATAAAATCCATCGGAAGAAATAAATTATAAGGATACGCACCGATAGTTAAAGCTTGCGAGAGCTAGGAGTCCGGGTTAGTTTCTTTTTCCGTAGCCAATATTCGGGCGTCTCGGCACGATCTTCTCTGGAACACATATAAATATATATATTTGCATTGACAATAAACCAAGAAACTACAACCATTAATTTGAATTGAAGTAGAAATGAGAGGCTATAGTAATTTAATACGTGAATTATGAAAACTATGTAGTTGGCGCCAGCGGGCAGGAAAACATGAAATTGTTACAGGGTGGGAGAGAAAACAAGGCAGCGCAGAAATCCTGGCCAGATGTCACCACTCCAGATAATCCAAAGCTTTTACAGTAATCTAATCAGTATCATTAAATATCGAATACGTTTAATAATCGATACAAGCTACGTATCGCGTAAATGAAACTCACTCAGCGTGTGATAACTGTCGCCGGTGAGTTATCGGAGAAGATAAAACAATGAGAATGAGAGTGAAAAACCAAGGTAGAAACGTTAATTGAACACGGTTGTGGAAATTAATATTTTTATCCGCGTTTATCAATCTGACTAACGCAGCACGAGTTTATCTGTTGTAATGCCCAATGGAGAGTATGTCTATTTCTCATTTATCTCGTATACAGGCACTTGGCTACGTAATAAACTGAAAAATGCTTCTTCCGTTGGTCCCACAAGAGAAATTCTTGGCAATCTTGCAAGTCCCAGAAATCGCTTACCAGAAAAACCTTTCAAACCAAAGTACTTCGGCTCGAAGAAATTCGTTTCCCTACGCGAGGTTAGAATCGTTTTAGGCGTGTAAAGCCGCACTCTGCGCTGCTGTGGCTAACTCGGGCAAGAAGGCGCAAGAGCACATTCGACTTTATAAATAATAAATTCGCCCAGCGAGAGAAGGAAGATGACGGGTAATAAAGGCCCTGCAGTAGGAGGCGAAGTGATGTCCTGTGTCGCAGAGCCGTAAAATGCGAACCGGAATCTCCTGCTTACATTCTTATTAAAGCTTCGTACTGCATATTGATGGTTATTGATCACCTTTCGAACCTTCTGCTTTTTATGCCATGAACCACCTTGGTTTTGTCGAGGAAAAATAAGACACAATAGTCATCATGAAAAAAGAAATCCTTCTTTCCCGATGGACTACGAAAAACTTGCGACTATTTCAATAAATGCAATGTGCCAATTCACTTTTTAGGAAGACTTCGTGAAAACACGACAATTTGCCTTTTCTATATCGATGAACAGATAATAAAATGGCGTACATACTTACATTCCACTTGGCGAGGATGTTTCATCGCTGCATTATTAGATCAGATCACTTTTATAAATGATTTAGTCATTTAATTTTCTACCGATATCCATCGTATCGCTGATCACATAAACACCGTATCTCCCATCTCACTCCCCAATATCTTCATCGTATTAATAATTTATTCTTTATTCACGAGTATCCAACGATAACAAATCTTCTTAGCTTTCTTCTTCGTTGAGAGCGGTAACGGTTAATTCAAAAATATATTCCAACTGACCGACCAATGGTATTGCAGCGGCTAAGGCGTCTCAACGTTACTGAAGATAAATCAACTAGGCTTTTTCGTGTATTTGGTGCGGCGCAAATCTGACACACTGACGCAACGTAGGTGGTCATGCCGTAACAATGTTGTGCAATGGTATAACCGGCGATTACCAATTTTCAGATTTTATTCTAATACGTCAAGAACGCATATTTACTTTGGTACACACATGCCATCGAATATTTAAACTAAACTAAGAAGAACAGATAGCTAAAGATGGGATGACTCGAAGACTATAGCTGTGGCCTGAGGTGTGCATCATCGGCCGGTACACTCTACTCACTTCTGTATGGGCTTCGTTCTGTCGGTAAAGCAAACAGCGGAGGACGTCGATAACCCTACATATGGTCGTGCGTAGTTGAGCATCAACGGTCAATCAAGAGAGTCGGTCGAGTCTCGCGCCAAGCAGACAATCGGCTGTATAGGCACTTCTGTACTTGGCATAGGTTTTTCTTACACGTGTTTTTTGAGGAGTTCTTGTATGCATTGATTCTGAAAGTACTTGCTATTGGAATTGTATATTGTTTCGGTGGATTGTTGTTCTGTTTTAAATAAATCATGGAAGCACTTTGGAATAAATTGAACTTAGAGCGTCCGCCAAACAATACTTGTTCTATTTTATCACATAAATTTGGTATGAAATTATTTTTGCGCTGGTTTAACCTGAATTCAATAGTGATATTGTTAGCAAGAAATAATCATTATTTCAGATAGCAACGCTTTTTCACGTATTCTGGATAATGCTATAAAGGATCTAGATTCTCAGGATATTCTACACAAAGAAGCTGCTATTCTCAGTCGTTTAATCTATCGTTTTAAGAGTAAATTTCGAAGTGACAAGGGCTTGAAGAATATGGAAAAAATAAACCGAGCCCTTCTCAACTACCTGAATCTGGCACTAGGAACTGAATATAAACATTTGAGAGACTGTATAGAACATAATGGCAAAACTGTTTCTTTACCAACTCGACAAATGGTGGAATACGTTCTTGTCAGGACACAAGGTTTCAGTAAACTTATGGTTCGTGTTGAAGAGGTAGCTACACAAGCTGCCAAATTCTTTCAAACAAGAATTGGTTTAGGTCAAGCATGGGTTATGTCTGTGATAGGTTATGCTGTGATCAGCAGAATTTGGTGACTACATATTGATTATATTATTCTCAATATCATTACGAAACCATATACTTACCATCTACTTTCTTTTCATGTAGGATGTTGTCACGGCTTATGATTAAAAAATCTTGCGAATGGTACAACAATGTTCACCATTATTTGAACAAAATTCCGAGCATTGGAGTACCCTGGCTTCCAAATAATTATAAACTTCCCAGCAACCTCACAATTTGGATTACTGTGCCATGGATTAGTGAAGAAATTAAAAGGTTTGATCTGATCAACTTTACGCTACCAATATACTTTATAGAATATTAATACAAATTCTTGATTCAGTGTTCCTATGCACGAAAAAGGAGCAGAGACTATATTCAAGCTTATCACACCACAAAACGATGATGCTGAAGTGGATTTAGTATTCGATATTGATGATCTTGATCAAGTTGCTAAGTCAACAAATTGCTTACACGAGACTATGTCTAACAAAAGAATTGATGAAAGAAATGTGCATGAAGAAATAAAAATTGATCATAATCTCTCCTTAATGGACGACATTGGAAGTATGTGGCCAATTTTTACAATGCATTTGTCAGAATGGTTTATCAGCATAAAACGATTTTTTTTCAGAGCCTATTGACCGCCAAGCTTTTGAGTCAGTGTATACAAAAGATAAGAATACATTCGAGTCAAATTCAATGAAGTCAGTGAATAAGTCAAAAAAAATTCTAAAAAAGCAGAAGCGATCTCTCATATCGAAGAAAGAAAAAACAATTCAGATAATCAAAGAAGCCACTCCTCCAAAAACAAAAGAGATCGTGACAACGACTGACTTGATTGACTATTTAAAGAGAGACTCGTATCCTGGTTTGGATAAACTGCAGTATAACATATTTAAGAAAACTTTAAGAAAGTCTTTAATCCGTATTAAAAAGTGCGAGCGTTCCGACGAAAAAAAGCGAATACGGTTACTTTCGCGAATCAATCAAATTGTACAAGATTGGCTGAACCGATGAAACTTTATTAAATTTATTTAATCATCCGTACACTTGCAAAGGATATCGATCATTGCACGTCGAAGCGCAAAACAAGAAAATATCAAATGAAAAATGCCCAACAGTGGTTCGAGAAAGAAAGTAAGAAATTAATTAAATTCATTGAAAATCGGTGCTTCTTATTCTATTGTATCAGTTACTGTTATGTCCACTGCTTCCTCAAGAGATTCTAAGTAAGCGTCGCACAAAGCGATGCGTGTCGTGCGTAACATAGCTTGCCGCGTAGTAGTCGGCATTATGCGAACAAGAAACAATTTGCAGTTGCAGCGTGCAGTACATTTTTCGATCGAAGTGTTGAGCAGCCGTATCGTTACGCATCGTAGATAAGATGCAGATGTCCGGTGTACCTAGGAGGTGCCATCCAGAGTTTAAATCCAAGATCAGGAACCCTTTTCTTGAGATTATTAAAACAGCACGCCCGGAACTGCCGTGTTCCGCAGCTGTTAACGCATTCTCGTCCGCACTGATCGCAGGAAAGGGCTTCTCCGATGGACCAAAGAGCGCAGACTGATATGAAAAAGAAAAGGAATAAACAGAATGCGTAGCATGTTGTTTAAGCAAGTAAGGCGGTCATTGGATATTTAAATTTATCTTTATCTTTTCCAGACTTCTGGGGCTTCTGTCGAGTCCGAAGTTCCCTAGAGGTTCCTCACAGGCTAGGAAGAAAATTTCACGGCAACGCGATGCATTTATGGATGTCGTGGCGTCATGAAAGTCTCGTCGCGAATGAATCTTAAGCAACTAATTACAACTTCCCTGCCCACTTCGCTTAGGGTAATGCATAACTTTGCGCGACTTGTGACGGCCGTATTGACTGACGATACACGCCTATAGAAAAGGCTTCGGTCATCGGAGAAGAAGATTTTCAATGACTATTGAATGATTTTCAACAGTTAAAATAGCGAGTTGTATCTTGTGTCGGATTTCTAAAATTTGACTGTATCTAAGCTTCTAACGAGTCAGTGGATTGACTGGAAAGCTTCAAATTAATACGATCAATGGGAAGATTTTGATTAAGGAATCGTGCGGTGTCATTAAGTGGGAATTAGAAGATAATTTCGTCCCAGTAGCTGAACTTCAGATTTTGGCCGATACTTCGAAAGGATTGCAATATTATGCTATACACTAAATACCCTATCGACTTTATACTGGACTTCAAAAAAAAAAAAACATTAACAAAATCAAGATTCCGTGAGAATATTTTCAAATTTAACTCACCTGCCAGAAGGATGATTACGCAGGCATGTCGACCCATTATCTCTTGGATGATGATGACTGAAAGCCTTCAGACGATACTTTGGCGAATCTGCTGAGTTCTTGATGCTGGAAAAAAATCAAATATCAAAAATTCGTATTAACTGTTTAATCTCTTGAATCAGCCTCGTCCATCCGAGGACCGTACTCACCTGTACCGATGAGAGTCAGCGTGGAAATGACAATCCTGAGGGTTGACGCTTGTTGCTTCTCTTCCCAGTATATCTTCCCCCACCATGGTGGAGCGACTTCCTCTCCTGATCTATACCCTCCACCAGGATACCCTGCTAATCCCCTCCTGGAGGATTTCCGACTATTTCGTGAAAATATCATCTACAGCGGCTGAGTCCTGCGGTCCACCTCAAGCTCTTAGGAGCTTCATTATGATAAAACAAACATTGCAATTAGCGCGTAATCTACGGATGGACCTCTTACAGGAGCTTTTGGGATTTGGATTTCTGATCTCGCCCACTCGTTGTCGCATCACCGAATCAGCAATAAAAAAAGCTTTGCCTTTATGATTAGGCCGAAATTTCATATCGCGGATGATTGAATCAAAATCATGCCATAAAAGACTCTGCGATAACGATTGTAAAAGCGATACAATGTTTGAGAATTTTATTGCTTGCGATTGCTCATAAAATTTTGGAAGAATCCTGACTGATATCCCTTTGTAAAGGTACCCTTTGCCTGCCTAAAATTGTCGCAGATGTTCGATAGCCTTGAATGATGCAATTCCAAATACTGATTGGAGGATTGAAAACGATCTTGCGAACAAGCGCCGTACTTTTTATATTCTTACGTATAATTAACTAAAGATGTTTGCTTATAAAAATATTCATCTCACTGAGATCGGCATACAGTAATGAGGAAACAATAAGAAATTATTTTTACAAATAATTTATTTATGGTATATTAAATTAAAATTCTTATACTGACGTACATACTGTATATTTATGAGAGATTTAGTATAAATAATACAAGTATTTTAATGAGTATTATAGTACGTGGGTAAAATGGTAGATGGAGATACTGACGTTTGAAATTCGTGCACGTCATAAAGTGTTACCAGAGATGAATAGCAGAGATGAGTGGGGAGATGCACAACGCTACGGTTTTAGGCGATAACAAAAACATGGCGTTAAATCCTAGCGGCGAGTTTAGGAGTAGGATTTTGTGATCATCGTCTCCGTCGATAATGCGTATTCCGTCAGTGGACCTAGGTCCACCACAGATCTGGGTCCACCACACTAGTTTTGTGGGTGGCATTTTAGAACGAGTGCTCCGATTTAATTGCGACCAGGCGCATTCGATAGCTTTTAAGAAGTCCAAAAATATGGTATATAATAAGTTGAGGTTATCATTACAGGTGAGTGAGAACGAGTGTGGTG
>JARQSW010000571.1:0-94992 GCA_030142375.1 Calameuta pallipes | reverse complement strand
AGAGAGAGAGAGAGAGAGAGAGAGAGAGAGAGAGAGAGAGAGAGAGAGAGAGAGAGAGAGAGAGAGAGAGAAGGAAAGGATGACGTTTTGCGGCGACCGTAACGCAGCTCGCGATTCGCGCCTCAGTCTGGCTGAATCGGTCGTCGCTGTCAAATCGACCGTCGACTTTCGCGCGTTCCTCGAGCTTCCGATTCCTCTTCACTGAGAGAGAAAAGTCTTCTCGAGCGATTACGAGGAACCGTACCGAGTGTCGGCTGGAGAGACGGATGTAATTGGTGCGACGTTAAATTGACCGATAAATCAATGAGTGATAAGGGAGGAAGATTAAAATGCTCTCTGGTGCATCCGATTTGATTCGCTCGAGTGTCAACGTGAAGCGTTCATTGACATAAGTTTCTCAGATAATGTTTATCGCTCGTGGGTTAAAATTTGTATTGATTGAAAGCGACAGCATCGTCGGCTCGTGGTTCTGGTTCAGTGGAACCGGAACTTAAGTGGACTTGCCGGTACCGGCTTACTCGTCTAGCGGTCGCTCTCGTTAGGACCGATCGAATTGATCTGCGATTGGAGAATCTGAGTGATTGGACGGTCGAGGATAAATAAAATATATAATGGTTCTCGTTAAGAGATAACCGGAAACCAGAGCAAGATGCAGAACCTCGAGAAGAGGAGGATCGTTCGCCAGGTAACCTGGTTTCATTTTGACTCTGTTATTCTTGTTCCCAGCATTTTCAGTGCAGGACCAGCAGGTACCAGCTGGCGTCGATTGTCTGTCGCTTGTGTCTCCATGATTTAAATAGACAAAATTGCTGGTAGCGACGTTCCTGATCTCTGGCACCTTTAATTACTCTCGTAGGTAAACCTTAACGGTCGGTACTCGAATGGACCGACTTAGCCGCTAGGAATAGAGTCTCGTCGTTGCTGAGGTGTCGCAACGATTGTCAGTCCTCCAATGACGTGACGCAATACCCCGGCTCTGCCTCCTCCAATCAAGTTCACGGCAGCGCCAAGCAGGTTGTCAAGCTTCGTCGGCTATGATGTCATCGGCTATTCGAGAACAGCTAGGTGAAGCAGCGCGGATCATCCTATTAACTGGCCTCTGGACCATTTTCATTCGGGCAACTTGGATAATAAGGAGAATATTTTTAAGTGGCTACGGCGCCCATTAACCTTCAATCGGAAGGTCGCTCTGCTTCGGCTTCTCAAGGTCGCTCGATTAGGTGTCTTTGGCGATCGCTTCACTCTCTTTTCGCCTTTCATCTTTTCTCAGGAATCAGAAATATTTTTACCTGGAGCCTGGCGATGGGTTTGCCGCGAAATTCATCCTCGTCGTTGGACACGACCGGCCAGATGCCTGGTTGGTGAGGATGTTGATTGACCGGTTCGTTAACTGGATGACGTCGTGGAGTTGAAGTTGATGAGCTTTGCTTTCAATTTGCGAAATCTTAATTATATAAGGAGTTTCGTTGCGCGACGCACTTCACGTTTTTTTTTCTTTTTCTTTTTTCACTTCTTTTCAAAATTAATAATGTCACGGATGCAGCTTCTTGAAGTGAACTTCAGCAGATATGCGAATGGAGGAGCTGTTCGACGCCTACTCTAAATATACGAATGTTGACGGTCACGAGAGTTCTCCGCCTCTGGCGGCGTAGACGTTTCTGCCGCCGTCATACCGTGACGCCGCTACATCTCTCTCTCTCTCTCTCTCTCTCTCTTTCTCTCTCTCTCTCTCTCTCTAACACTTCACGGAATCGTGGAGAAATTATTTATAGTACTTCCGGTGAATACTTTAGCAGACCATCGCCGCAGTCTTTCCGTAGCGGTTTTACACGCTAGTCGACTGCTACTACTTGTTCCTTCCTTTGACTTCCTTCGTTACCCTTACTCGTCTTGTTTCGAAGATAAAGAGGAAGCTGCGCGCAAAGGCCAGAAAACTTTATAGAAAACCTTGACTCTGCTCGGACATGCCGCAAAAAATCGGCTACGCTTGACAACGTGGAAAAGCATAATTTGTTATGCAAGACAAGTTGATGGTGCTGGAGGAGGAAAATGCGATATAGAATAACGAGACAAGAAGACTCAAAATTAAACAGTGGAAATTCACGGTTTAGTGTGGCTCATTGTCCACAGAGGAAGATCCTTGTCGTTTGGTTGAATTAAAAAAGCTTTTAAATCGCGACGATGACTTCCGAAGATGTTTACGCTAACGTATCTTCTCACCCGGTTGTTTCAGCGTGCTCTCCAGGAGCAGCGTCCTCTGCGAACTTTCCGCACCGAGTTCAATATCTACGAGAGCACCTCCAGCGAAGAACGCTACACGTCCACGACGACCCATTACACACAGTCTCAGTAAGTTTACTTTTATTTATTCCGTTTTCGTTGTGCGTGTTGCCTCCTTCTTGATGTTCCTTTTTTTAATTTGCAGATACACATCCGAACGACACGAGTCAACGGCGACGACAATTTCGAACGAGTTGACGGCAAAGTCCTCGACTCTTCAGCAAGAGCAACAGAAAACGTCATCGAGAGAGTCGTCTCCATTGAAGAGGCCACACGAGAGACAGGACGAGGATCAACATGATAACCAGAATCTTCAGGAGCGTCAGAGCAGGACGAGGAACGGAGAGACGACCGGGAGGTCCGAGAGCAACGAGGCCTCAAGGTCTCAGTGGTCCGGGAGTAGTATGCAGTTTAGCGAGATCAGAAGCTTAAAGAGGGTTCACAGGGCTGAGGAGGGTATAGGAACTGAAAACATAGTCGATGCTAGAGGTATCGTTGACCCGGCGACGGGAGAAATTTTGACGGTAGGACAAGCTATAAGTATGAGGATATTGGACGTCAGGAATGGTAGGATAGCTAGTTCAGCGGATGGTAAAATGAGCGTGCCTATTGAGGAGGCAGCCAGGGCTAATTTGATTGATCCGAAACTTGCGAACAGACTCTTAGGACCTTGCGGCGTCACCGAGGACGGTCAACGTGTTTCCCTCCTCGAGGCCATTCAGCGCGAGCTCTTGGATGCGGAAAGGACCGTTCCTCCGCACCCTCAGTCCCAATCGTATCACTCTCAGGAAGCCAACAGAGCTAAGGTAACGTATTTCGGCGTCTCGCCATCCGAAGAGAGCCCCGACGTCACCAGCGGTGGCGACGGTGGCGCCGACGGAGTTAGCGTTGCTGATGCGATGAAACGTGGTCTCCTCGATCCGGAAACCGGCCGGTTTATCAGCGCCGACGGGGAACGTATGAGCATCGAGGAGGCGTACGCGCGCGGCTTCCTCGTGCGAATCG
Source organism: Calameuta pallipes (assembly GCA_030142375.1). Taxonomy (NCBI): domain Eukaryota; kingdom Metazoa; phylum Arthropoda; class Insecta; order Hymenoptera; family Cephidae; genus Calameuta; species Calameuta pallipes. Next base: position 91,707 of record JARQSW010000571.1, on the reverse strand, counting down.
ACACCAGCGTGAAGATCAAACGTGGCGCCCTTGCTCTCGCCGATGCCCTCGGTCAGGGTCTGGTCGACGAGAGAAGCGGTCGCGTGGCCGATCGTAATACTGGCGAGGAGTACAGTCTCGACGAGGCTATCGCGCGTGGAATCCTCCTGCCGGACGTCCGCGAAATCGTTGACACCAAGAATGACACGAAGGTCAGCCTCGCGGTGGCCATCGAGCGTGGCATCTTGAACCCTAAAACTGGAAGATACGTGCATGGAATATCTTTGGAAAAGCTTCCTTTGAAAGAGGCCAGGAGACGTCAGCTGATCCTGAAGCCCATGACTCTTAAGGATTGCTGCGACTTGGAGATCATCGACGAGCATGGAAAGATTGCGAGTCCAGCACATCGTGCCAAACTTGGTATTCTCGAGGCCATTGATCGTGGTGTTCTTGATGCAGATCACGTCAAATCAGTTACCGATACCAGAACGAGTGAACTTATTACCTTGAACGATGCTCTGGCTTGTGGCATCATAACTCCTGCGAATACATTCCGGGACGCACTGACGGGCGAAGAATCCACCATCTCGGAGGCAGTCGACCGCGGACTCCTTACATCCGTTGCTCAAAAATCGATCTTTGACATAGATGGTTTCAAGGATCCAATATCCGGAGAATTCATAAGTCTGAACGCAGCGCTACTCAAGGGTTTGATCAGTCCGAAATCTGGAGGATCCTTTGTGGTGGACCCGAATACCGGGAGGACAGTGTCCCTGGAGGAGGCTGCGGAACTTGGACACGCACGTCCTGAGGTACTGGAAATGCTGAACCGTGGAATCGGAGTAACCGACCAGGGTCGTGAACTCAGTGTCCTTGAAGCTGTACTGCTAGGTGTACTGGATCCAAGATCTGGACAGCTTCTTGATCCTAGAACCAAGAGACCAGTACCCCTTGAAGAAGCCATTAGACGTGCTCTAGTGACACCCGACGGTGCTGCTCTGCTTGCAAGTCTTCTCAACATTACCGTCACTACGCAGACCCTCACAAGGACAATAAAACGTTACGTGACGGTTACTGAAACTGGCGAAACCATCACCAGGGACTACAAAATTGCCTATGGGGAAGCTGTTGCCCGAGGTTATCTCAACGAAGAGACAGATGAATTCCGTGATCCCGACAGTGGTCGTTGTCTAGCATTACGCGAAGCCATTCAGGAAGGTCTGGTCGGTGAACCCGATGCGTCGTCTTCCTCCAGGAGGCGCCAAATAATCGAGAGTTCGCCAATCCGTGTGATCGGTAGATCGAGTACGTCACGGGATTCTTCTCCGCCAAAAGCTGTTGGCATCACCACTGCCATCATTACCACCCGAGAGGTTCCGCCCTCTGCGTCCACTACCTACATCCCAGATTCTACGAGAAACAGGAGCACGGTCACTATCACTTCCAGTGTCTCACCTACTGACCTTAAAAATTCACAATCAAGTAGAAGCCCCTCTGCGTCCAGGACACCTTCGCCCATCACCGAAAGACGTGAGAACACTGAATCCTCCGAATCTAATGAGAAATCAGTTGAATTTACAGAAAGAAAAGTTTTCGAGTTACCCCGTGATGGATGGACCCTTGCAGAGACTATAGAACGAAGATTCTTCGATCCTGTAACTGGACTCTTCATAATCCCAGGAACGGACAGACTCGTCTCCTTCGAGGAATGCGTTAAAATTCAGATTATTGATCCAAATTCTGCTTGCGTTATTGATCCTAGCAACGGACGTAAGGTCTCTCTGCTGCGAAGTCTGAAAAAGAAGATATTGGATTCCACTGGACATTATACACAACCGCAAAAGATCTCCATGAAAGAAGCCATCACGAAGAACTTAGTGATCCTGGAAAGTTGTGAGGTCACCGACACTACGACTACGACAACGACCAGCGTGACCACCACATCGATGGATACTGCAGAGTCTAGGGAAGAAGAAACGACTAGGACGAGTACGAGTCCGGAAGGGACCAGTCGTCAGCGACTCTTCCAGATCACCAGGGTTTCTGGAAAACCCGACAAGATAGAGTTGACTCATATCAACAATCCATCGAAGCGAACTGAAATCGCGAGCACGTTTGCCATTGAAGAGAACTCCAGTCTCATGGATCCTGTTCAGGTAGATCACGGCATAATCTACGATCCAGCCACGGCACTTGTCATATTCACCGAGAGTGGTCAATCAGAAAATCTTCTGACAGCTGTCAAGGAAGGAGCGCTGCCAGCAAAATCCGTCCAAGTTAAGAATCCACATACAGGCAAGGACATGCGTGTCGACGAAGCTTTGAATTCTGGTGTCCTGGATGTCAGGACGGGCGAATACAAAGATGGAAGCGGTAGGCGAATTTCTCTTGCAGACGCTGCCAAGTTTGGTCTGGTGGCAGTCCTGGGTGCGCCTCTCGTCGCGACAGCGGCTGCCGTAGAAGCTGTCAAAAGAGCCATGGTCGAGGATCCTAAGACCGGGGAAAAGATTCCCCGGGAAGTTGCCATTGAGCGTGGTCTCGTAAGCAGATCAGAGATCATCACGACTACTGTTCTCGTGAAGGATCCAGAGAGCGGCCTTGAGATCCCTGCTAGTGAGGCTATCGAAAAAGGTCTCGTCACTTCGCAAGAACTTCAGGATCTCGCTGCTCTTCCTGATACCAAAGTCAAAGTTAAGATACTCGATAGTACTCGAGAGATCGACGATCTCTCCGAAGGCGATGGACCTTCTCTGGCTGAGAGAACCAGGTCTCGCGTTACCACAGAACCAAAGTACAAGGTGACCATCGGTCAAGCCAGGTCACTCTCCCGAAGTCCGGATCGCCAAGCGAAACCAATTGTCCTCCAGAAGATGCGCAAGAGAATCGTCCGTACGAAAGAGGCTTTAGAGAGCGGACTCATTGATGAAGAGACTGCACGGATGATTTCCCCTGGACAAAGTAAAGAACGAAAGGATGAAGGGACTGGCAGAACTCTTAGTGAAGCCATCGAGAGTCAAGAGGTCGATCCGGACAAGGGCAGGATAGTCGATCCTCAAAGAGGAGACGTTCTCAATATCAAAGAAGCCCTTCATCGTGGTATCCTGGATCCAGAGACTGGTACTCTTCTGGTACCTCTTGCGCGAAGCTTATCTCTTCCAGGACTGTACAAACAAGGACTCCTGGAGAAGCGTGACGGAAAAATCATTCATCCAGAGACCGGGGCGCACCTTACGCTCAGTGAAGCGATTGTCTGTGAAATTGTGGATCCTCTGTCTCGGCTCCGCTCAACTCTGGCGGATACTGGTCAGGATGGGTTAGTGACCATAGAGAAAGCCATAGCCGATGACATCGTCGACGGCGACAAGGGTCTCATCAAGATAAAGAATGGCGAAAGTCTGGGTCTTGCAGAGGCTGTCGAACGTGGGGACATCTTTGAGCCGGATGCACCAAGGGGTGAGTCACCGAGAGAAATTCCACCAGCTGGCATGACATTCCCTGTCGCCCTAAAACGAGGGCTCGTTGAGACTAACGCCAAAGAGGTAAAGCATCCGATAACCGGCGAACGTTTATCCATCGAGGAAGCCATCGATAAGGATTTCTTAATGGCCTTCCCGTATCCAGCAGCACCTGATAGCATCGAAGTAACAAAGGCTCTCGAGTCCGGACTCGTTGACAGCGATAAGGGCGTCTTCGTGCACCCAACGACGGGTACGCTGGTCCCGGTATCCGAAGCTGTCGAATCTGGTCTCCTCATAATAAAGCCACAAGTAAATGGAAACGAAGGCACCGTCGCTGCGGTCACTGAGACTGTCACCTCTTATCACACGATAACCACGAAGACCATAGAACTCCTGCCGGGATATGTTCTGCTAAATGCTTCACAGATCCAGGAAATTGAGACAGGACGAGTAATCACAATGGAGGAAGCGAAAGCTAGAGGAATCGTCAAGGACGAGTCCGAGGTCAGAGAAGAATTCACAACGAGGGATATTAAGATGACCTTCAGCGACGCTGTCAGAAGAGGACTGGTTGACATGAGCGCCGGAACCTACACCGATCCTCAGAGTGGCGCTGTCATATCAATTTCCAAAGCCATCGAGGATGGCATCCTGGACACTTCCGCTCCTAAGCCTCAACAACAGCTTGCACCTAGTCAACCTTCTGAATCTACCCAGGTTACTCAGCAACAACCTGGCGATTCAGAAGTTTCCGCTATGCCGGAAACTGGTCCGCTAACTGTTCTGGAAGCAGCCGAGAGTATTTACGACGAAAAGACTGGCAAGTTCAAAGACCCTAATACCCAAAAATCATATGACTTAAGCGAAGCGATGGAGGTCGGATTGATAGAGTCTGATTCTGTAATGTACGATGTCAAGAATGCTGAATCAATCACAACGAAACAGGCTATGGAGAGAGGACTCCTGAATGCAAAGACTGGAAAAATCACAGACAAGGATGGATCCTCCATGTCAGTGGCTGAGGCTGCTAAATTAGGACTTCTTGCTGTTGTCGCTGCTCCAGTTCTTGCTGGGAAAGCTGTCGTTGACGCCATTAACGCTAGGCGTTCTTCACCTGGTGAAGAAAGCACAACAAGAATCACGACTTCCGCAAGTGAAGTACCACTATCACATCCAGCGGTACGGACTCCAGGTTCCACTATCACTTCCGGTATCACTAGCAGTACTAGTACTAGCACCAGTACCACTATTAGTACTATTATCACAACCAGTACTGGCACTAGCGTTAGTAGAAGCGTCGCTGACAGTGATCAGGTGAAGCTGCGGCCGTCTCCAGAATACGATGAAAAGCAAGAGGAGGAAGAGGACGTTGAAATGAAAGAACAAGAGCCGACGAAGAAAACTCTGGGTACGGCCATCGAGGGTAACTTGATAGACCCAAAAACTTGCCGGATACGAGTGGGCGATACGGAAGTACCCTACACGGTCCAGGAAGCTTTGGAAAATAGACGAATCGAGTTGAGTGATACGGTAGAGGTGATCGACAGGACATTAATTCACATAGTTACGGAAACTTCGCCAAGGTTCAAGATAACAGTCACCAAGGAACTGAACCGTGAGAGTCTTGCCGAACGAGGAGCATTCGATTTGGAGCAGAATAAGTTCCTTGATCCTGAGACAGGTGAGATTGTCTCGTTCCATCAGTTTGTCCTGGATCTAGGTGTATTTGATCCCGACAATGTCCTGGTCAAGGATCTGTCAAGTAAGTCTGAGAGATTCGTAACTCTGCGCGAAGCCATCGAGAAACCCCTAGTTGATCGCAATTTAGGTAACATGGTCGACCCCAAGACTGGCAGGAAGATCCCCGTCTTCGAGGCTATTCGTCTCGGCTGGATAGTAGAAGGGGTCCCGGTGACGGATCAACGAGAAACGCGACTATCAACAATTCATACGATGGAAGTTGAAGATGAGGAGGCACCACTGGCATTGACCTTACAGGAAGCAGTGGAAGCTGGCTTTTACGAGACATCGAGTGGTGCTCTGCACGATCCACGATCTGGGCAAACCCTGACACTTGCTGCAGCTGTCGAGAGCGGTTTGATCGACGGAGACTCCATTGGGATACGTAACCCTGCGAACGATGAAATCGTACCACTTCAGGAAGCGCTGGAGAATGGTATTGTAGATTTGAAGCGTGGTGTCATAGTGAACGTCGAGACCAGGACGGAGATTGACATCCGTGTTGCTTTCGTCAAAGGTTTAGTAGTACCTGGGTTCAGGAAACCTATTTCCCTGGAGGCACTTGTCAAAAAGGGTCTCTACGATCCTGAGAGTGGACGCATCCTCGATTCTCTAACGAAACAGCGCGTCGACGTGGAAGAGGCAGTAAGACGTGGCATCGTCGACGCCTTCATCACCGAATGCCAGGACACTGCAGCAGGATCATTCCTCTCCTTGGACGACGCTATCACTGCGAAACTCCTAGATTCCAAGACCGGTCGTATACGCGATACTCGGGCTGGCGAATCTTTGAGCCTCGACGTTGCCTTAGTACGAGGTCTCCTAGTGACCACCGGTTTCGTACCTTCCCTGATCGACGTTATCGTACAGGAATACTACTCGCCCAGAACTGGTCTAGTTCTGAATCCAATGACCGGCGAGGAATTGACTCTTAAACGAGCACTGGCTATAGGCTATGTTGACGGTAGCGCGACTGTCATTAAGGACGAGAAGAGCGAGAGAGTGTTACCTTTAGAAGAAGCTCAGGAAACTAGACTCGTCGACCTTGAGAAGGGTCTTCTTCTCTATCCGCACTCTATGACTCTTGACGTGGCTTTTGAAAAGGGGTACGTCTTGAGTACAGTCAAACCCTGGAGCCTTCAGGAAGCCCTAGCCCATCAGTGCTACGATCCGCATAGCGGTTTGTTCCTTATCGAGGGCCAAAAACTTACCCTGGAGGAGGCAATCGAAAAGGGTCTGATCAGTCGTGAGAGTCCTTCTGTGAAAGATCCACGAACCGGTGATATAATATCTCTGAGTGAAGCCATAAAGCACGGATTGATCGATCCCAAGACCGGAACAGGCATCGAGCCTGCAACTGGGATTTCTATCAACCTTATCGATGCCCTGGAGCGTGGTCTGATCGTGCCAGCTAAACGAAAAATATCTTTGCCAGAAGCAGTCTTCAAGGGCTTTTATGACCCGAAGACTGGACAGTTCACCATTCCTGAGACGCAGGAGAAACTGCCAACCGACCGGGCGATCAAGAAGGGCGTCATAGATCCTAGTTCAGCGATCGTCCGTCATCCTCACGACCCCCAGGGCGACACGGTCATCACTTTCGATCGGGCAATCCGAGAACTCATTATCGACCCTAAGAGCGGCACTATTACTAATGACAGAGGAGAACCTGTGGACTTCAGGGAAGCCTTCGAGCATGGCCTCCTGGTCGAGACGCGCCGACCAATGAGCCTCAGTGAAGCTCTCACAAAGGGTATTCTGAACGAGGCAACCGGTACCTTCCTGGACCCGCAGACAGGCGCCCAAATTGGCTTCCTCGAAGCAATTCGGCGTAATCTTATCGACGCCGAATCGGTTACCCTGAGGGACACGAGAACAGGACTCTGGAAGACGATGACATTATTGGAGGCAATCCGCGCCGGCTACGTCGACGAAAAAACTGGACGAATTAAGAAGGATGCGTCGTCTCCACGAGATGAAACCGGTGCTACAATCTCCCTGCGTCAGGCGTACGAGAGCGGATTGATTGTCGACAACAAGGCACCGGTATCTCTTCAGCGTGCTATTCATCAAGGCCTCTACGACGAAAACACTGGCAAGATCACAGACCCTAGCACGGGTCGAGCCGTTACCCTTCACGAGGCGATGCGAAAGTGCCTCATCAGTCCCACCCTGGCCTGTTATTGGGATAAACGGACGGAACGACTTCTTTCCCTAGCCGAGACGTGCAGGGCATCCGTGATCGACCGACGTTCGGGTCTCTTCCGTGAACCAGGTGCCAGCCGATCAGTCTCCTTGGGACATGCTCTTCAGCTTGGACTTATCGTTGATATCGAGAGTGCCGGTTTTGGACTTTACGAAGCACTCCTTATGGGCATCTACGAAAGTAATTCTGCCCGCTTTGTTCATCCCTCGACCGGACGCAAATTCACCCTGGCTGAAGCCTGTAAAGATGAACTCATCGATCCTCAGTCCTCTCTGGTGAAGAATCCTACCAGTAACAAATATATCTCATTGCCAGATGCCATTGCCGCAGGTATTATCGACGACATCAAGAACAACTTCGTGGTTCCTGAAAGTGGAAAGGTCATGGACCTCCAGGAAGCACGAAAACGTGGGTTTGTGGTACCTTCGAAAAAGCCACTGTCGATCGAAGAAGCTGTCAGGTGTTCCTTGTATCGTGGTGACAGCGGCAAGTTTGTCGATCCTTCACTCAACGAGTACCACGATCTGGAGGAAGCTCTTGCCGTGGGTCTTCTCGACCCTGACACAACGGCACTTAAAGATGCCACCAGTGGACGCATCAAGTCTCTGCAAGCAGGTATCGCAGATGGAACCATCGACGTTCCTAAAGGGCGGGTCCTGGACCCCAAGAGTAAACGAGCTTACAACATAGACGTAGCTCTAGAACGTGGTCTCCTCGTCAGCGTCGATAAACCATTGACCCGGGTGGATCTCGACGTCGCCATCAATGTCTCGGACGTAGACGCAGAACCAGACTCAAAACCATATGGTGCGAAGGAATCTCGAGCTGTTCGCGAGTGCAGCCTCGAAGAAGCCATTAGATACGAACTGCTCGATCCTGAGACAGCAATCCTGAAAGATCCCCGCACCGGCCGTTTCATCAGCGTCAGAAGAGCAATAGACGAAGGCGTAGTCGATCCTTCGAAACGAGGAAGCTTTGAGCTCCGTAGCGGAAAGACAGTAGACACGCGTTGCATCCGTTTCGAGGACGTCCTCGTATTCCTGGAGGAACCTATAAGCTTCGAAAAAGCTATGGAAACGGGTCTTCTCTCCCTGGAGACCGGGAAGTTCACCGAACCAAAGACTGGGACCGTCCTCACGCTCAAGGAAGCCGTGAGTCTCGGCATCGTCGATCCAGACTCTGCACTGATCAAGGACACGCAAAAAAGAAAGCTAGTAAAGCTCGCAGAAGCTTTCCGCAAGGGCATGATGGATGCCGAGAAGAGCAGCGTCCTGGACACCCTAACCTCCAAATTGTACACTCTGCCAAAGGCAATCGAGAGTGGCCTCCTAGTCAGCCCCAAGCGTGGCCTGACGTTCATCGAGGCGTTACAATTCGGTCTCTACAATCCTACCACTGGCGGTTTCTACGACCCCTTCGTCATTACTTCCGTCCTAGATCGTAAGCGTCTGACCCTCCTAGAGGCTATAGATTCGGCACTCATAGATCCCTCGAGCACGGTAATCAAGGATCCTGTAACCGGGAAAATCGTTACGTTGTTAGACTCCATAAGTGAAGCCAGGATAGATCCTATAGCAGGCAGGTTTATCGAAGACCCCAACGGCAAGAGTCTCGACTTCGTCAAGGCCTTGGAACGGGGCTACGTGCTCGCCGCTGAAGCCAGGGTAAGTCATCCTTTGATCAATCCCTCGTATGCTCGCTCTTGTGCACGTTAATTTTATTATAACCTGATCCTGCAACCCCTATCACCCGTAACAACCTTTTCGTAATCCTTTATCAGCTTGCTGAAATGGATATGGATATTTTCGTGCACTGTGCTTCGAGTTTACTTAACTTCCAAGCTCTTTCGGCTTTTTTTTCCACCCTTATCAGATTTATCGACCGATTCTCTTGCTAGTTGCTAGAGTAACCAGAAATAAGCTATTCGATAGTCTTGATAACATTTGTCAAACGCCAACTCACGTTTCCGATACCATAAAGATCTTCTTTTGCACGGAGACCTTATCCTCTTTGATCCGATCCAATTCTCTTTTTTGATTTCACCATGAGCCAAAGCATTTTAAAGAATGCAAAATACTCAAGAGCATCTTTCACTATTCATTCTTACTTACAATTAGATTATGCTTGCTTATCATGTTTTGTCTCGTTTTTACAGCGTACCCAAGATACACGACACTCACATCCCCGTGCTTGTTATCATTTAACATGGGGCTAATAAAACAAAAGATCACCAAGTGTCACCGTGACTATCACGAACCACCATGACCACGACCACCTATCCGACACTAACCATTAAGCTCGCGTGGCTCTACTGAACGCCAGGTTGTCTGCGAATCTACAGAGACAACCGACTAGACTCATGCGTGGTACATTCTTCCACGCTATAACCACCACGTCCACGATCCATAGACATCGCTTTAATTAAAATTAATCATTAATCCAATGTCGTTCTTGTCGCATCAGCAACGCTAATTCAATCGGCGATTAATTAAGGTACCTTAGAGGGTAATTAAACTCGGGGTTCTCATAGTGTCATGACCACCATGGCAGCCATTATGGGACCCGGAATTAACTTTAATAACGCAATAAGCCTTCACACAATCAGTTACTTCTATTGGGGGGTCCGTTACGCGTCGCCACGACTTTAGTCACTTTCAGCGTCCTCGCTCTCTACGGAGAAGCAGAAATGCTTGATTTGATTATTGTTGAGCGGCCATTTTGTTTTTACGATGCGTAATGTTCCTCCCTTCAGCACCCACCAGTCTTATCCATTAACTTATAATCGCTGTAACTCACTCCTATGATTTCGACGCCTGACGTCGTCGTCGCCGTCGTCGTCGTTCCGGTTTTTTGATACATTTTTAACTCTTTTTACTTTTTTGCAGGTATTATTGTTCTCTTCCTCGACTTCCTCGTCTTCTTCCTCATCAACTTTTTGTTTCTTGTTTGTTTGTTTGTTTTTTTTTTTGTTATCTTTCACCTTTTCACATTTCTCTTTTTTTATTTTTGTGCTATTTTTTATTTGGACTTGATCTTAGCACACTCTCTTACCTGTCCTATTCGTTTTTATTTTATGTCGTTCCATCTCATCCATATACTTTGTACTGTCTCCTTTTGTACCAGATTATCGTCATTGTCACACACACTATCATATTACTGTGCGTTTTAATTTATTTGCTTGAGAAAAGTTTGTGCCGAGGTTTTTTTTTTTACACATTACACACATGAAGCTTGGACGCTATTCTCATTTGCTTTCGGCTGCATACGAGAGAAAGGCACATACGTACGCGTACGCAGTCCCAGCAGATAAATTAAAGCTACCCTAGGCCAATGTATTGTACCAACTGATCTTGACCTTTGACTTCTGTCATCATGTATGTTCCGTTTGTGTGTTCGTGCTTGCATGAGTGAGAGACATTACCATAGGCTTATTATACGTATATATATTTTAGGATAGATTTTAGTTTTATTTTATATATATAGAAATGCCTCTGATATGGACAAGTCGTCCTGCCCAACCTGATATTTGACTCAGTGTCCTTTGTTCCCACCAATTTCCTAATTCGTGCCTTTTTGTTGGCAATATTAGATGGTATTAAAGTTGACTGTCACAAGTTAATCGTATGTCCTTGTAGCAAGCGGTGGAGGAGAAGTACAAGTTATGTGATGAAAGCCTGACCAAGCTTTTGCAATGGATCTCGGCTGTAGAAGACAAACTGGCCAATCAGGACGTCGTCAAAGAGGATATCGAGGAACTGAGAAATCAGATAAACGTGATGAAGGTTAGCTGTTTGTCACTGTTAAAAAAGTTCTGACCTTGTGAGACACAATGGTTTAATATAATGATTTTGATTTTTTGCAGCAAGTGAAAGAGGACCTGGAGGCACACAGTCGGCCAGTCTCTTCGTGTCTAGATCAAGTTCGCCAAGTGGTTCTCACTGGAAGCGACGTCCTCTCGAGCGACGAAGTGTCGACCCTAGAGAAGAATGGACGCTCGTTGAAAACAAGATTCGAAAGAGCCACAGACCGTACGGAACGTCTTCTAAAACGTCTCACTGGAGCCCGAGATGAACTCACGAAGTTCAAGTAAGTATTCGCTGTAAGGTCGGACAGGTAGGGTAAAATGGTGATTGTCATTGTTTTCTTTAACCAGAAACGAGATCGCGTCGTTCTCTTCGTGGCTGGATAAGGCTAGACGAACCCTGGAGGATAAGGAACGTTCATTGTCAAACTTGAAGAAGCTAACCAGCAGTTCAGATTCCACCCGGGACTTTGTAAGTGACGTGATCGCTCACCAGGCTGATCTGCGATTCATCACGATGGCAGCACAGAAGTTTGTTGACGAGGGCAAGGAGTACCTGCAGGTTTTGAATGAATTCAGAACAGGTCTGCCTCAACGATTGCCCCACAAGGAACCGGTGCCAACTCAGGATTCACCGGTGCGCAGCGAAGTTTCTATCGTAACTGCCCATTACAAGGATCTCCTCTCCAGAGCGAATGCTCTGTCGGACAGACTCTCAGGAGTCGGAGGCAGACAACGCGACTATCACGATTCCCTCGATAAGGCCAAGTCCTGGTTGAAGGAATTTGAACCAAAGGTGAACAAAGTCATCTCCGAGCCCGTAGCGGCCGAACCCAAACAAGTCGAAGATCAGCTCAGCAAAGCCAAGGCATTGAATAATGAATTCCTGGCGAATGAAAGACTCGTGGACAATGCCAAGTCTAGCGTCGATGCTCTCCTGAGGTCTCTCGATGGGCAACTCACACCTAACGAGACGAACCAACTCGAGGAACCTGTAAGAGCCCTCGAGGATAAGTACAGGCAACTGGGCAATGCTCTGGCCGACAAGTGCCAGGAACTCGATACGGCTCTCGTTCAGAGTCAGGGAGTCCAAGATGCTCTTGATGGTCTGGTCAATTGGCTCAACAACGCCGAGAGTCAGTTCAAGTGAGTTAATTCAAACGAAGCTTATCTAGCGCAATAAATTATGCTTCAATATAAATAATACAATCATTTCTTTTTTTTTTTAGAAATCTCCAACGACCGGCCAGTTTGCAGAAGGAGCGACTGGAAGAGCAGCAACGCGAACAGCGCGTGCTCCAAGCAGACCTGGACAGTCACCGCGCGAGTGTAGATGCTATTAGCACAAGCGCCCAGGATCTCTTGGTTAACTCCAGCAACGCGCGCGTAGCCAAACGCATCGAAGCCAAGCTTAAGGATGTTCAGAGTAGATTCGAAAAGCTGATGGACAAGTCGCTTCGCCGTGGCGAGTTCCTTGATGAGGTTTCACAGGCGCTCAATGAATTCAACAACGAGACAGCAAAGTTCGACAGCTGGTACTCGCACATACTGGATGCCCTTGAGTCTAGAGAACTTTCCAAACTCGACGTCTCGGAATACGAAAACAAGATGGCTCAATTGGTACACAGACGGGACGATCAACGTGCCAACTTTGATGATCTCATTCGCAATGGCAAAGCCCTACTCTCGAAGAAGGATGTCACCGACGCGGCTGCGATCAGAGAGAAAATCAAGGCTCTGGAGAGCCAATGGAAGGAGCTCAATAGTCTCCTTGACGAGAAGCAACGTCTAAGCAAGTCACGTGCTGAGCAACTTAATGCTTACGAGAAGCTACGCGATCAAGTTATCGATTGGCTCAATAAAAGTGAGAACAAGGTTCAGAGACTGCAACCAGTTGCTGTCGACCTGGAAAAACTCAAGAAGCAGGCTGAGGAACTCAAGCCTATACAAAAGGAATACAGAGACTATGGCAGCACGGTGGATAAAGTTAATGATCTTGGTATCGCTTACGATAGTTTGCTCAAGGAACGCGGTGAGAGTCCCACTAGACGTCGTGGCAGTGCAAGTCCTACGAAGAGGCCGAACGTCACCGGTCCACGTAAGCAGGAATTCCACTACAACCCGCTTCCATTAATCATTGTTTAAATCTTTTAATTGTAATCTGGCTATAATCATCAGTCTCCTTTTCTGCATTTGATAGTCACGTCTCCGTCACGACTAATTTCCTTTATTCATCGGCATCGTATAATTTTTCTTTTTCTTTTTCTTTTAATAGTGCGTCGCACATCACAAGATGGTCGTTCTCCATCCCCCACCAAGTCCTATGCAGTTCAAAGCCCGGTGTCTCCAGGTGGTAGCAGCGGATTCAGCAGCCGACGCTCTAGTCAAGATGGATTCCACTTGGAAGAACTCTCTCCAGTTCAGCAACAGCTTTCGGAGATCAATAACCGATATGGTTTATTGGGTGTCAGGTTGACTGATAGGCAAACCGAGTTGGATAACATCAAGGAAGAGCTGAGGAAGCACTTGGATAACTTGAAAACACTCTCACAGTTCTTGGACAAGGTTTGTCTTTAATCTACTGAAATGTATTCGCTGGTTTAGTTGTGAAAGAATTAATTATAAATTTTATTCTTCCAGGTACAAAGACAACTACCTAAGGAGACGATTCCATCGAGCAAAGAGGATGCTGACAAGACCGCCAAGCAAATCAAGACCGTTATCGAGGAAATGTACGAAAAGCAATCTCTACTTGACAGTACAAGGACCCAGGGTCGGGACCTTGTGCGTCGCAAGAAAGGAGCCGACGGCGTTGATCGCCTGAACGATGAACTTGAGGATGTGTCCAGTAGATGGAAATCCATTTCAGACAGATGCAAGGATAGAATCAGATTCTTGGAAGATATGCGTGAGTTCCACGATACTCACGAGGGTTTGAACTCCTGGTTGGGAGCTAAGGAGCGGATGCTCGGTGCTTTGGGTCCCATTTCATCGGATCCACGAATGGTCGCAAGTCAGGTTCAGCAGGTTCAAGTCCTGCGCGAAGAGTTCAGAACGCAACAGCCACAGCTTGACCATTTGGCTGAAGTTGGTGAAAGTGTCCTAGCGAGAATTAACGTTAACTCTCCCGATGGCCAGAAGATCAATGCCAAACTTCAGAACGTTCTCGACCGATGGGCAGATCAACTTGGTCGTCTAGAGGAGCGTGCCCAAAGTCTTGGGGATGCTGTCGACACTAGTCGAGAATTTGATGCCAGTCTTAATCGACTCCGTGATGCTCTTCAAGGCATATCCGACAATCTGGATGATCTTCCTCTTGACAAAGATCCTGAAGAACAGTTACGTAAGATCGAGAACCTAGAACGACAGCTTGAAGGTCAGAGACCTCTTCTTGCCGACGCGGAAGCTTCCGGTGCTCAATTGTGCGAAGTGTTGAGTGATCCTGCGTCCAAATCTGAGATTCAGGGCAAACTCGCAGCTGTTGGAAAGCTTTACAACAATCTACAAAAGAAACTGGATCACAGGAAAGCTGAGGTTGAGGGTAATCTCCGTGACGGACGTCAATTCGAAGCATCTTGCAGCAAGACCCTGGGCTGGCTCGCAGACGAACTGGGTAACATGTCTGAGAAATTGCTAGTATCCGCCGATCGTGAGATTCTGCAGCAACAGTTGGACCATCATGAGGTAAGTGCACAGGATTTGACAATTTTTGAAATTTGGAGCGATTTCTTGATCTTTCAATTGCGATTTTTTTTCAGCCTGTCTATCGCAACGTAATGGCCAAAGAACACGAGGTGATTATGTTACTAAACAAGGGACGTGATCTTCTGGCAAGATCACAGAAGGCAGAAAACCGTTCTCTCCAGCGAGATCTGGATAAGATGCAGTCCCAGTGGGACCGACTGAAGAAGGACACCCTAGACCGACATACGAAGTTGCAAACTTGTGCAGAACACTGCAAGAAGTACTACCGTGCCCAGGACGTCTTCTTGCCGTGGCTACGTCAGGCAGAAGATAAGTTGGAGGGTCTGAAACCAGCATCCTTCAAGCGCAAGGACATAGAGAAGCAACTCAAGGAACTCTCATCCTTTAGGAACGAAGTATGGAAACGTTCTGGTGAATTTGAGAACAATAAGACCCTAGGCGAGACCTTCCTCAGTGCTTGCGACATCGATAAGGAAGTCGTGAAGAATGAACTCGGAGCTATGAAGGCGAGATGGGATAAACTGAACAACGGTAAGAGTCTCAAGCGTCATCATGGAAACGACATTATCCTAACAAACTCATTTCTATTCTAGACCTTTTGGAAAGAACCCAGTCGCTGGAAGACACTGCTCGGCACCTATCGGACTTCAACGAGAATCTGCGCGACGTGCAGCACGGCTTGCAGCGGTGCGAGGATAAATTGGCATCGCACGATGCTCTTGGTGGAGCCTCTAAGGACCCCAAGCTTCTCGACCGAATAAAGGTAACAAACTTGATCGGTTGACGCGAGAGAAATCTTAATGTCAATGTTAATTCAATTTTGACCGTAATATTTGCAGAATCTACGAGAAGAAACATCAAGCCTGAAGAAGCCGCTGCAGGCTGTACGTCAACAGGCTAACGATCTGGTCCACAAAGCCAGTGAACAGGGTGTGGATGCAAGTCATCTGCAAGATGAGGTTGAGAATGTCACTGACCGCATAGATGATCTCCAGGCGAAATTGGACGACCGATGCAGCGACTTGCAGAGCGCTGCCACGGCAATGGCTCAATTCAATGACCAAGTAAAGGTTCTAAGCCAGGATCTTGCTGCTGTAGAGAACGAACTTGATTCGATGAAGGCTCCTGGTCGTGACGTAAAGACTGTCCGTGGACAGCAGGAGGACGTGGGCAAGCTGATAAACAAGCTGAATAAATTGTCCGATGGCGTCGCCGACGCTGTGAGCTCTGGCGAACGCCTCGTCGACTCTGGATTCGCTCCGGATGCTGTAGCCACTCGCGATCAAGTCGAGGGACTCAAACGTCATCTTGGCAAACTTGATGAACGCGCACGTAATAGGGAAGACGAACTACGTGATACCTTGGAAAAACTTCAGGAGTTCTATCATGCACATGCCGACGTGATGGACGATATTGCGGAGGCAAACGAGCAAATTAGAAAGTTAAAACCCGTCGGTTCGGAAGTCGACTCCATCAGAGCTCAGCAGGATGACTTCAGAGCCCTGAAAACTGGGAAGATTGAACCAATTGGTCATGCTGTTGATGAATGCAATCGGCTGGGACAGGTACTGGTTCAAAGTGCTGCGCGAGACGTTAACACTGGAAGCATTGAGAAGGATCTTGACAAGATGAATGAGAAATGGAACGATCTTAAGGACAGAGTGAGTATCTACTGGGAGCCATATACCTTTGTAACTGTTAAAAAAAATCAAATACGTAATGAAATTTTATGTTTCAGCTGAATGAGAGGGACAGAAAGTTGGACGTCGGACTTCTTCAGTCTGGCAAATTCCAGGAAGCCTTGGACGGCTTGGAAAAATGGTTGGCCGATACCGAAGAGATGGTTGCTAACCAGAAACCACCCTCGTCAGACTATAAGGTCGTGAAGGCACAGCTGCAGGAACAAAAGTTTCTACGTAAAATGCTGATGGATAGACAGAATTCTATGTCCTCCCTATTCAATATGGGACAGGAAGTGGCTGCTGGTGCTGAGCCAAAGGAACGTAAAGCTATTGAGAAGCAACTGAAGGACCTTATGGGCAGATTTGACAAACTTAGTGAAGGCGCCGCAGAGAGGATGGATGCGCTTGAACAAGCAATGGCTGTCGCGAAGGAATTCCAGGAGAAGTTGCTGCCTCTTGCCATTTGGTTAGACAGAACTGAAAAACGAGTGAAGGATATGGAACTGGTACCAACCGACGAAGAGAAGATTCAGCAACGTGTTTCTGAACACGACGTGCTTCACGACGACATTCTATCGAAGAAGGTCGACTTTAGTGAACTGACGGAAATCGCCAGTCAGCTAATGGGATTGGTAGGAGAGGAGGAAGCTGCGACCCTCGCGGACAAACTTCAGGATGCGGCTGAAAGATACGCTAGTCTCGTTGAACGTTCTGAAGCTCTTGGAGCTCTTCTTCAGCGCTCAAGACAAGGACTAAGACACCTCGTGCTGAGCTACCAGGATCTGCAGGCATGGATGGAGAGCATGGAAGTGCGACTTTCGAAATACCGAATCTTGGCCGTACATACGGAACGGCTTCTCCAACAGATGGAAGATCTGGCCGACTTGACCGAAGAGGTTAGCGCTCGTCAGACCGAGGTTGACTCGACGACGGATTCAGGGCTCGAGTTGATGAAGCACATCTCAAGCGATGAAGCATTACAGCTGAAGGATAAGCTGGATTCTTTGCAAAGACGATTCAATGACCTAGTGACAAGAGGTTCCGAGTTGCTTAAACATGCTCAGGAAGCTCTGCCACTGGTTCAGCAATTCCATGACAATCATAATCGCCTCATGGACTGGATGCAGGGTGCTGAGTCGGCTCTACAATCTGCTGAGCCTCGTGAGGATGAGATCATCCGTCTCGAAATGGAAATATCAGAGTACCGTCCCGTCTTGGAGAAAATCAACACCGTCGGTCCACAACTGTGCCAGATCTCTCCTGGGGAAGGCGCCGCGACGATCGAAGGTCTCGTCAGTCGTGACAATCGACGTTTCGACGCTATCGCCGAGCAAATTCAGCGCAAGGCTGAAAGAATCCAACTAAGCAAGCAGCGTTCTTTGGAAGTGATCGGTGACATCGACGAACTCCTTGACTGGTTCAGGGAAGTCGACAATCAGCTACGGGAGGCAGAGCCACCTAGCAGCGAACCTGAGATTATCCGTGTGCAGCTCAAGGAACACAAGGCCCTTAACGATGACATCTCTAGCCAGAAAGGCCGCGTCCGCGACGTCATCTCTACGGCCAAGAAGGTCATTCGCGAGAATGCCCAGCACGAGGATACTTCAACGATCCGAGATAAGATGGAAGAACTGCGGGAGAGTATGGAAATCGTATCGGGACTGTCTTCTGACCGACTGGGTGCCCTGGAGCAAGCACTGCCTCTGGCAGAGCATCTGCGCGATACCCACGCGGGCCTCGTCAGCTGGCTCGAGGAAGCTGAGCATCAGGTTGCCATGCTGCCAATGCCAGCTCTTCGCCCTGACCTTATTGCTACCCAGCAGGATAAGAACGAGCTCCTGATGCAGAGCATTAACGAACACAAACCTCTTGTGGAGAAGCTCAACAAGACTGGCGAAGCTCTGGCTCGCCTCTGCAACGACGAGGAAGCTGCTAAGGTTCAGGAAATTCTTGAGAACGATAACGCGAGATATGCCGCCCTTCGGGCTGAACTGCGCGCTCGACAACAGGCACTGGAACAAGCCCTTCAGGAATCCTCGCAGTTCTCTGACAAACTTGAAGGCATGCTTCGCGCTCTATCTTCAACTGCTGATCAGGTAAATGGCGCGGAACCCGTCAGTGCTCACCCACCTCGGCTACGCGACCAGATGGAAGACAACGCTGCTCTCGCAGAGGACCTGGCTCAACGTTCTGAAGCCTACGCGGCCGTGAAGAAAGCTGCTGATGATGTCATCAGCAAAGCCGGCAACAGAGCAGATCCTGCGGTAAAGGACATTAAGAGGAAACTTGAGAAGTTGAATAAACTATGGGCCGACGTGCAGAAAGCGACCACAGACCGGGGTCTTACCCTGGACGATACCCTCGCCTGCGCCGAGAAGTTCTGGTCGGAACTGAACGGTGTAATGGCTACACTTCGGGAGCTTCAGGATGCTCTAGCAGGACAGGCACCGCCAGCAGTTCAACCAGCTGCTATTCAGCAACAGCAAGTCGCTCTGCAAGAGATCCGTCAGGAGATCGACCAGACGAAACCGGACGTGGAGCAAGTCCGAGCTTCCGGTCACGAACTGATGGGTCTTTGTGGCGAACCAGATAAACCGGAAGTCCGCAAGCACATCGAGGACCTGGACCAGGCCTGGGACAACGTAACGGCCTTGTATGCAAGGCGCGAGGAGAACCTCATCGACGCAATGGAAAAAGCCATGGAGTTCCACGAGACCTTGCAGAATCTCCTCGAATTCCTCGAGGAGGCTGAGGATAAGTTCGCTGGCATGGGCGCTCTGGGTAGTGACATCGACGAGGTCAAGCAACAGATCAAACAGTTGTCCAACTTCAAGGCTGAGGTCGATCCACACATGGTCAAGGTCGAAGCCCTCAACAGGTAATCTTTTCTCTTCTGTTTTTATTTGCTGTCCCCCCAACGATGACCATCATCTCCGTTACCACCGTAATCATCGTGAGTCGTGATTCATTCGCCACCATAGGCCCTTTCATCCAGTATCAACTTTACGGGCAATATCAACGATAGATCTGAAGAATAATAATTTCTCACAGAGTTCTAATATCTAATGATGAAATTCTAATAAATCTTTCTTTTTCCTATGCTGGGTCCTGAACACACGTGCAGGAGTCTGACAAGGCAAGTCGAGCCCTCTCCGTGTTGTCGCAGTAGTTAGAGAGCATGGCTTGTACATGGTGCAATTATTATAAATGACTGTCGTATCACAATGTTACGCATCGCTCATGCGGTATCTAAGCATAACTTTCCTAACGGACGAGGTGCGTCTGCTCCTTCGTCCTCCTCATCCTGGTCCTCTATCGCGCATGCAACTCGTATCGTCAGCTACGTATCACGTAGACCGTACGAGGGAGCGAGGCTAGTCCTTATTATTGGCCAGTTGCTTAATTCGCAGTTACCAGTTGGCAGGTAGCAGTTGGATCATAACATTTCGTGGCATCGGCCCCATCCTTTTGCTCCCTCGATATCTCTTAGAGAGTGTCAAAATTGGCCAAAAGAGTCACACTGACTCAAACAATCAATCGGCTAATCTCTCCTGCCTGGATTACTCTTATTCTCGCTAGCTCGTTCTGTGATAACGAGCAAAACTTCAGAGAGCTGAGTCTTCGAGGGGAGAACGAGTGGCGGCACGATGCTATTATATTTTATCATTTTTGTGTAAAGCTATATGTTATTACCGTGTATTAATTTTGTGCGGTGGCTGTTGAATAGGCAAGCGGCGGAACTTACGGAGAGGACGTCGTCAGAGCAGGCGGCGGCGATCAAGGAACCGTTGGGTGCCGTAAATCGTCGCTGGGATGGATTATTGCGAGGCGTCGTCGAGAGACAGAGACTTCTGGAGAACGCATTGCTGCGACTTGGACAATTCCAACACGCATTGGATGAACTACTCGTTTGGATTGAGAAGACGGACAAGACTTTGGATGAACTGAAGCCGGTAGCTGGTGATCCTCAGGTGATCGAGGTCGAGCTGGCTAAATTGAAGGTGCTCGTGAACGACATCCAGGCGCATCAGACCAGCGTCGATACGCTCAACGATGCCGGCAGGCAACTCATAGAGGATGGCAAAGGAAGCGCAGAGGCCTCGACCACTGCCGAAAAACTGGGTACTCTGAATCGACGCTGGCGAGATCTTCTGCAACGTGCGGCTGATCGACAACGCGAACTCGAGGATGCCCTGCGGGAGGCTCAATCCTTCACTGCAGAAATTCAAGATCTTCTGTCCTGGTTGGGTGACGTGGACAATACCATTGTCGCTTCGAAGCCCGTAGGCGGTCTTCCGGAAACGGCATCCGAGCAACTAGAGCGCTTCATGGAGGTCTACAATGAACTTGAACAAAATCGTCCAAAGGTTGAGACAGTTCTTCAACAGGGCCAAGAATATTTGAAGCGTGCTGGTACCGGAAGTGCTGGTTCGCTCAATCATAATCTACGTAGCCTGAAGCAGCGCTGGGACAGTGTCACTGGTCGCGCAAGCGACAAGAAGATCAAGCTGGAAATCGCTCTGAGAGAAGCCACGGAATTCCACGATGCTCTCCAGGCCTTTGTTGATTGGTTGACGAACGCAGAGAAGATCCTGACCAACCTGAAACCGGTATCACGCGTCATGGAGACCATTCTCGGTCAGATTGAGGAACACAAGGCCTTCCAGAAGGATGTGGGCGTCCACCGTGAGACCATGCTTAACCTTGACAAGAAGGGTACACATCTGAAATACTTTTCGCAGAAACAGGACGTCATATTAATAAAGAATCTGCTGATCAGCGTGCAGCACCGCTGGGAACGCGTTGTTTCTAAGTCAGCAGAGAGGACGCGCGCTCTCGACCACGGTTACAAGGAGGCACGTGAATTCCATGATTCCTGGTCTGCTCTGATCAGTTGGCTGGATGATACCGAAAAGAGCTTAGACGAAGTTGCTGCCGATGGCCTCGGTGGCAATGATCCTGAGAGGATCAAGTCGCGTCTAAATAAGCAC
The DNA here is from genome assembly GCA_030142375.1 of Calameuta pallipes. Lineage (NCBI taxonomy): Eukaryota > Metazoa > Arthropoda > Insecta > Hymenoptera > Cephidae > Calameuta > Calameuta pallipes. The sequence continues at coordinate 70,144 of JARQSW010000571.1, read as the reverse complement.
CGTGAAGTTCAGAAGGCTTTGGGCGCGAAGCAAGCTACCTACGATAGTACCATGAAGTCTGGCAAAGCCCTGAAGGATAAGGCACCCAAGCCCGATGAGCCCGTCCTCAAGGACCTCCTCGACGAACTCAAGAACAAATGGACTCGCGTCTGCGCGAAGAGCGTTGACCGCCAACGGAAGCTCGAGGAAGCCCTTCTCTTCTCTGGACAGTTTAAGGACGCCATTCAAGCACTTCTCGAATGGCTCCGGAAGACTGAGAAGAATCTGGCCAATACTGGCCCTCTTCATGGTGACCTCGATACCGTGACCAACCTTATGGAACAACACAAGTCTTTCGAACGTGACCTCGAATCTCGAGCCAATCAAATGGGCTCAGTGACAAAAACAGGAAGAGAACTCGAATCGAAGGCTGCGACTCCTCAAGATGCCTCTACGATACGTTCTCAGTTGAATGAGGTCAGCACTCTCTGGGAAAAGGTCAGTCGACTGTCCTCAGCAAAGAGCGCTCGTCTCGAGGAAGCTCTTCGCGAAGCCGAGCGTCTTCACAAGGCAGTTCACGTGCTGCTGGAATGGCTCGGTGACGCTGAAATGAAGCTCCGCTTTGCTGGACAATTACCTGAAGACGAGCAAGAGAGTCGTAACCAGCTGATCGAACACGAGAAGTTCTTGCGTGAGCTAGCTTCCAAGGAAATCGAGAAAGACAATACCCTGGAACTTGCTCACATCATTCTTGCCAAAGCTCATCCTGATGGCGCAGCTGTGATTAAACACTGGATCACAATAATCCAATCCAGATGGGACGAGGTTTCGACCTGGGGTCACCAGCGAAACCAGCGACTTGAGAAGCACATGCGAGGTCTTCAGGTAAATATCATTAGCCTCGTCCTAATTATTCAGCCCTTTAATCCTTTAGACCCACCGTACGCGTTAATCTAATTTTGCCATATATTCAGGACCTGGATAATCTCCTCGAGGAGTTACTCGCCTGGCTCGAGGGTCTCGAAAACACCTTGAAAACCCTGGAGGCTGAACCTCTACCTGACGATCGTGTTGCTCTCGAAGAGCTTATCGTTGACCATCGTGAATTCATGGAGAATACAAGTCGCAGACAGAACGAGGTCGACCGTGTTTGCAAGGCCAGGCAGGTCAAGCCACCCCTCAAGGACGCTCGCAAAATGTCCAAACCGAAGCCAGCCCTTTCATCGGCATCTGCGTACGTCTTTTTACCTTATTTATTGCAATCTAACCCATCCTACACTATCTTCTTTCTTTTCTATCTACCTATCTGACTACTGTTCTCATAGTCCAAGCTAACAACCCTAAGCACACTGCCTTGCGCACAAGAATATTTTCAGGCTGACTGCGGATAACAAGGAATTGGTAATACCAGTTTGAATTTGCTTCTTGCTTCTCCCATTTTCTCCTCTTCCCTTCTTCGTTCTTTATTTTCTCTCTTATTTTATTTGTCCACTTAAGCTTATGTGTTTTCAATGACTATCGATGCGTGTCATGTGTGCTCTCTGTGTTCTGCGTGTGCATTTTACATCACTCACGTGTTTCTTTTCGCATGGTTCATTAACATAACGGACAACAGTAAGGATCATCACCATCATCAAGAGCACAATCACGAGCACTCTCCACTGCGCAAGCAAAGGTGCGTCCTCATTCTGTCTTTTATTTTACACCGTTTTTTACTGTTCATATGACCTCTTTTGATTTACCCGTACTTCCTTCTCTCTCCCTTGATCTCCTTATTTGTTTCTTTAACTTCCAAATATTCATCACCTTTTACATTGTCATGTGTTTAACGTTCAATGTTTGTCGCATTCGTTGCTGTCCAGTTTCAAAGGAAGCCGAGATCTGTCCCAAGCATCCCGACGTGGAAGGTATTAATACATTTTTCTTGCCTTGTGCTTTCTTTATCTTTATAATTAATGCTAGCAATACTAGCAAGACCGACAGCTCACATTGGAAACATGTTAACAAGACATGTGTACACTATACTCGCATTACCAGTTTAGCTTCTTACTAAAAATGTTGATTTCATCCAAAGAATGATATGATTTTTGAATATTCCACCAAGTTGTTTTTTGAGCTTTATATCAATGTAGATAAGTCTGTCGAGAGACACGCTTAAATTGATCGAAAGGACCGAAGAAGTAGAGAGAAAAGCAGAGAGAGAGTAAAGTTGAGTAGAGAGTGTTGAGTGACGTGAGGCATGTTCTTGTTTAGCCGAGCCAGCCCGGGTCGTGACCGAACGCCAGACTCTTCGTTGCCGCACATCGGGCCACGCTTCCCGCCTAAAGGAAGGTTCGTCACACCCATCTTTCAGTCACACTCTTGTTCACGTTCCCTTTCTGCAGATCAGATCGACCTGATCGACCTGATCGACCTGATCGACCTGATCGACATGCCCGTCGGTTGCGCGGTTACTCGGTCTGTCGAATTTATTTTGTCCATGGTTGAGGAAAGTTAATTGTGCTTTATTGGAAGAATTTTATTGGTTTAAGGTGAATGCTGTATTCTTCTATCTCATTCTCTCATTGTTACAACTTCGGCTTTGGGACTTTTGGTAAAAAGCCTCAGGACGATGAGACGAAACATACATGCATTCGCATTTGTTGCTCGCGTAACGTGCAATCGTGTAATCGTGCAATCGCTCTTCGAAAATGATATTAAATTTGTGTTAGGATTGGGAACTTAATCAGCGATTTTAATTATTAAATAATGTATAAGCAGCAAAGGAGCAGAACCAGAATTCCGTAGTCCGAGGGTGAAACTCCTCTGGGACAGATGGCGCAACGTCTGGATGCTCGCCTGGGAGCGACAACGACGACTCCAGGACAAGTACAATTACATACAGGAACTTGATCGTGTCGCAAACTTCAGCTGGGAAGATTGGCGCAAGAGGGTAAGCTTAAATTTTTTTTTATGACTCTGTCCTTTACTTTTATTCTTTACAAAAGTCATTCTCAACGCCGCTTTTTGAACAGTTCCTGAAGTTCATGAACCACAAGAAGTCGCGACTAACGGATCTCTTCAGGAAGATGGACAAGAACAACGACGGATTGATACCACGAGAAGACTTTATCCAAGGAATCATGAATACCAGTGAGTAGAATTTAAAATAGTTGAATTTGAAAAATGTTATCCGGTCATTATTTAAATCTTTTTAGAATTCGAAACGTCTCGACTCGAGATGGGTGCAGTGGCCGATCTCTTCGATCGTCACGGTGAGGGTCTGATCGATTGGAAGGAGTTCATCGCCGCCCTTAGACCCGATTGGGAAGAGCGTCGTACCTACCATGACACTGATAAGATACACGACGAGGTCAAACGACTCGTGATGCTCTGCACTTGCAGGCAGAAATTCCGCGTGTTCCAGGTTGGAGAAGGAAAATACAGGGTAGGTAAAGCGGATCATCCGCAACTTATATACTTTTTTAGTGGATCATCTCCTAGGAAAACTTACTAATATTATTCCTTATGTAGTTCGGCGACAGCCAGAAGCTTCGTCTCGTTCGAATTCTTCGCTCTACCGTGATGGTCAGAGTGGGTGGTGGCTGGGTGGCTCTCGATGAATTCCTCCTCAAGAACGACCCCTGCCGCGGTAAGTTTCTCCACTCGTTGACCTTCTATTTTAATTTAGTCAATAATTTTATCAAACTGGGAAAACGATCTTCGCATTTGGAGACCTGGGCAGATCTAGATATTTCAAAATATATCAGGATTCTGATTTCTTTGGATTATCTTACAATCTCTCACAATCTCCCCATGATCAAGTGGATCTTTCCCGATTATAGTTAATAAGATTGCGGTTTCATTGAAAGAATTTTCATTGAAAGAATTTTCAACTGATGATAGAGTGTGCGTTCGCGTCGTTGCTTAAAGTTTCCACAGAAGCATTCAAAATTAATTATTTTGATCTATAGATCTCTGAAATTTTTAATTATCGGATAATGACGAATTTAAAGACCGATTTAATCGAAAAATCTTCCCTGCAATAAGAGGCAGCTTAACGTTAGTTTTATTTCTACCTTTGATTAAGCGTGATCAAACGATTTTCATTTGTTATTAATCAACCATTTCGTTGTCTTCACCTCCGACAGTGATTTATACGAATATTCTGTCTGTTATACTTTTTATCATGACGTTAATTGTGTTTCAAGTTGATTGTGTTACACCTTTCACGTTCATCGGCATTTGTGTTAAGTCCCTTATCTCGACGGTTTAACTAAACAACATATTGCATAGAAACGCACGCAACATTGATCGCTCTAACCATTCTCACGCCGTTAATCTAGTTTCATTAACGTTATTGTTTACGCCAATGTGTTGCGATGAAAATCCACCGTGGCGCTACGTGCTGTGTGACTAAATGTCCTAACCGTCTGATCTCAGCTCCTGAGGCGAAATAACGAATAATAGTAGCATTTATGTCGGGAGCGTCAAATCGCTCTTAACGTGACTACAAATTCTAACAAAGAGACAAAAAAAAAGTGTGCTCCGCTATATTTTGCTTTGCTTAGTTGCTAGTTTCACACTTAGACTTTCCTCTCCTGTCTTTATCTATAATCTTCCTCACTAATTCTCTTTATTAATCTCTCTCGTCAGTCTCCATTCTTCACTGCCGAATAACAAGTCACCGGCAGTGTTTAATGAAATTCTGAAAACTCTAGTAGCCACCTGATTATTGATAAACTGTGATAATATTTCAAAAGAGGTCTTATCTTATTTTCTATTTTCATTCCACGCCATCGCTCTCGTCCCACTGTCATCGTTTTGTTCCCTTTTGAAATCTCTGAAGTCTCTTTTGGAATATCGTCACTTATATAGTATAATAGTAGTTAGCCGATGATACTTGTGTCTATTTATCCTGTACTAAACTTAAATTTATTGCCTTTTTTCACTTCCATTCTCCTTTCCCATCCACAAAAAAACACACGCCTGTTACTCCGATTTGAAACGCGGTTTACGTTTATCTCCGTTTGCGCCTTTATGTGTTACATCAATGATTAAACATCATCATCATCATCATCATCATCCCGCTTCATCCCACTCGATACACTCCGCTTGCGAGTCGATCATCGTTTCCCCATTAATTCACTATTGAAGTTTTCCTAATGCCAATACCGGACCCTAACAAGCCGGAGCAGCACGAGGGCTGGTGTCCGCTCGGTAAGGCTGCTTCAGTCACATCACGATTAGTCACATATGTACAGATATACATACATATCTTTTCTCATAACTTCCTCTTCTTATCTCTTGCGTGAACCAATTGGTACCCGGATGACCTCGGACTCTTGAAAATTGCAACCATAACTAACGATGATTAACCTATTTTCATGTGTGACACATATGTCTTTAAAACATCCTGGACCATGTTCTATGTTATTTCATGTATATATTATACTATGTATATCTGTAGGCAGCGTAAGCTGTGATTATTTTCATGCGTTGCATGCAGCACATTAACGCTCATTATCAGAGGTGTATTTCATTTGTGTCAGTTTATTTGTTTTCCTTATAGACATTTTATCAGGGACTCGTTGTTGGTGCGATATTATCGTCTTTAGTAACACCTGTCCATACTACTCTACAGGACGCACCCTGGATCTGTGGAATTTACGTTTTAAAAAATAGAATCGATCGGTCGTAATTAATGAATTCATCATATTTCCCATCATTCTTATTCGCCGTTCGGTAGGCTCAAGGTAGTAGAGGGTTAACATTATTTTACTTAGGTCTATATGTGGAGCAGCGCGATTCTCTATTCGACCAATGGTACGGTGTTTTGGGAGCTTGATTTTCATTTTTTTTTTTTTTTTATTCACTTAACCATACTTTATTTATTGTTAGTTTTTGGCATGGTGGTTGGCGTTTTATACTGGATCGATGTGGCGACTTTTTTTTAATTTTTTTTTCTCCTATCGCTCGTACCTCTAGTTACCGTTTGTAACGTGAAACAAGAATCCGATACAGAATCATATACAAAATGGCAGTGTAGATCTGTTTCACGTTTCAAACTTTTATATAATGTAGCATTATATTACTGCCTCTTACTTCCGGTACACGTTACTCGGTGTCCGGTTCTTGGTGATCTTTGCTCAGAGTGTAATACAGTGCAATATATAGAGAACAATTGTGCTAACTTTTGCGAGGACTCCAAATGGGATATACTGTATTACACGCTGGCGCAGTGGCCGCCATTGGACTGTTGTGTCACACCGATTATTCGTATTTATTTATTTATGCCGCATTTACATTTGTTCTTGTACAGGACTGTGAAGTTCAAAAATATCAGTCAGATTTGACAGTCGTCAAAGCTGTCTCATAGATTTGGTCTTAACAGAGTCCTGTACACGCAATACGTTCTTTGATCGAATCTAAAGACGTTGTTTTCTTTTTCTTTTTTTTTTTCATTCCCAACGACACGCACACAAACGCCACACCAACACGATTACATACACATGACATATTTATGCATGCACGCACATACTTATAATACTTCTGTCATACAAACATACACACACAAAATTCCACATGACAATCGCTTTGTCTTTCTGCTCCTTCACGAAATTTTCCTTGTTTCCGCACAATTGGAATATCCGCTGAAAATCACTAATCCGCATGCCTCGATATTGTACATCTGTTAAAAAAAAAAATTGAATTTGTACCGCTATTACCGAATCTCCATTAACCGTCCTTTTCTTTAATCAACGAAATTCCTATAATGTTTTCTTTGATTTGGCGATTTCTTTTTCTTGATTTCTTTCTCCTCCTCCGTCACTTACAAAAACATAAAAACAAAATCCACACTGCCACTCTCTGTAAAAAAAAACCAATACCCTCATACATGAGAACATCCGTTTCCTCATCTGTAAATCCCATAATGCCTCTCCCACTAACTGCGTGCACGCAACACACTGTAGCCAAGGGAAGAACGAATATTGAGCTGCGGGAACAATTCATATTGGCGGATGGCGTCAGCCAGACTATGACGGCGTTCAGGTCCAAACCGAGCCCGACCTCGACCCTGCAACGTACGCCAATGTCTTCCGCAGGCCCGATCACAAAGGTAATCTTAGGTTCTTGGAACGAACGAACGAACGAACGAACGAAGGCGCTGGCTGGTTAATGGATAAACTGACAGACGGACGGAGACTTACTTGTGGACCAAATAGCAAGTCAAGCAAGGGTTCCAGGCGTTTCTGATCATCAGCTTCTCTCTCACTCTTCTTCCTCCGGTACTCCTGACCTTAGCCCTTGCACAGAGTTCGCTTCCCGTTAAATCCACTTCCTCATATTGCTCATTAATTTTCGCTCGCTGTACGTGCCCAGTAAGTAATGGAGATTGGCTCTCGTTCATTCGTACGTTCGATTTCGCTAAAGTCAAAAATTTCACGAGGAGAACAAATGGACCATATGAGATTGTGAGATCTCTCAACGATAATACCTTGGTAAGTAGGAATAGAGCAATAGGGGGAGGATCAAGAGATGCTCCAAGGAGATGGTGGGGTTGTACATTCAGTAGACGTAGGCCATAGACGTAGATCAGATGGATGATGGATCCCTGCACAAGGATTTATCCAATATGGCGGATAGTTTATCTGATTGTGAGTTTTGCTGGCATGGGCACGATTATTCCTTTCACGTATCACAACACTCTTTTAGCACGCACGAACGACCCTTTTACTTTCAGTTTCAAGTAGGCACGCTTCTTCTCCTCGGTTATTATCAGCAACGACGAGTCACGATCACTACACTATCTCGTCACAGTCACGTTACGGAAATGGCTCTTGTAGATCACAGTAAGAATGATGTAGCGGCAATCGTACTTAACGACTATTCGAAAACTGCGTATGCGTAAACCTCAGGAGGTGTGATTTAGGGAGAGAACGACGCACCCCCCGAGCTCACTTCGTTTCTCGTTTGAGCGTTTGCTCTCAAGTTCTTGTGGAAGGACGGCAGGTGGCAGCAGAGTCGACTCGTTCTGCCTTGGATTTTAACATTGTAATTGTCACTGTACATACATTTTTAGGTTATTCTACAGTGATTCTCTTGATTAGCATACGTATACCTACGTAAGGCCAGCCGTCCTTCCTACAATTTTCCAGAAACATATTGCTGGTCAACGATGAGCTACCTCGGTGGCAACGAAACGCATTGGCTCTACTATTTGATGTCTGCGCTGAGCAGACGAAATCCTCAGGCAGTTTATATCTAAAATTTTGGTTTATGGTACAGCGGAGGAGTTTATGAACCAGCTGATGCCGATATTTGAGAGTTTGAGGCAAAAGGAGGACCTTCCGTGCTCGTATCCTCTCCACATGCACGCCCCCTCTTACCACTGGGTAAATAACTCATTCTTTCTGCTCTTTTCATCGTTATTGCGATGACAAGTATTATTATTATTATTATTATTATTATTTTATTGTTCGTTTTTGGTTTTACGTTATCGTTGTTTTGCGTTGCCCTTATTGTCGCACGTCGAGTGTGCCTGCGCGTGTTTGATGTGCGTGTTCATATACAGTAGACTGTGGATGACGTAAGGATGACTTTGCCGACTATGGGGGAAGGAAATTTGAAATAATTTTTCATCCCTCCTTACCTCTTTGCAGAAACAAATGTTCATTGTCAGTAGGTATGCAGCTCCAATGTGGCAGCTATAGTTAATGTCAATGTAGAGTAACACACGAATTCTCGACACAAACCATAACTGCCTGTGATTCACCACCATCTACAACCTACCCTTATCCTGATTTTTTTAGAAAATTTGTTTTCAGTTCTCCTCTTTTGTTTCCCTTGATTTTATTGGACGATTGATTTTGAATGTCTCGAAATTTTAGTGGCCCCAAGTCGTGTCAATATTTTGTGCAAAATGTCACTTCTAAGCCTCGTGCATGAATGGACATTGAAAGTCTCGTGTCGTCGGGCTCTTAGCCCTTCGACCGGCTCTGCCCTCCAGACTCTAGTTCACCCCTTGCACACTTGAACTTTGACCTTACTTATTAACTTTGATACATACTCGTATAGTTATGATACTATTGTAATCTATCTACTATATTTCCGGCTTAGAAACTATAAGCAATCGTAGTTTTCTGAACGAACATAATACATGTCATATATTGATTGATGCGTGCATAGTGGCGTTGATTGGAGACACTTCGAATCACCATAGGCTACTGTATCTCTCCCAACTATCTATGGTAAGTTTGCATGGACCTTATGGAAACACTCGCTTATTCGTTGTGATTGACAAGATAGATTATTCCTACAGTCTGTGATAGAGAAACGAACCTATTAAATGGATAGAAACGAATGACTTTGTGCATTAATGCATGATCGAATGAATTGAGGGTTGATTGAGAAAAAAGTCCCTCGAGTTCAATTTCCATAAGACTTTAAAGTCGTTTAGGATGATCTATTAAACCGCGCGTCTTGGGTCATACTTTAAAAGTACAATAGAGTTTTCTGAGGATAATATCGATTGGCAGGAGCAGTGGGTACGTAATTTATTTTATTTTTTTTTTTCACTTTACTGTCATACTAATTATATATAACTGAAGTATGGCTTCTGCACTCCTTGTGCACTTGCAGTAAAATATTTTTCTTGGGATTCAGGTAAAACTCGAGGATAACGATGATACTAGTATCAGCAGCAGCCATGGTTCATTTATTTATCCGATTAGCTGCTGGAAGCCGAGAAATAATTTGATTTATCGATAAATTCTCATAGGTGAGGGAGCGCAGTGTACGCAGCGTACCCATGGGTGGACAAACGAGAGCATCGCGTTCCTCTCTCAGTGCCGGAACACCTGACAGTCTCAGCGACAACGAGGGATCCTTCAGGTTGTCTGCAAGAAAGACAAGCACTCCATATAAAAGCTCTTTGACTCCTGGTGAGAATAATTTTTTATTCAGTTTACTTCGATATCTGATTGAAAAGTAATTCTAATACTTCATCCTCTTCTTCGTCTCTAGGTGGAAGCCGTCCTTCGAGTAGACCTGCTTCCAGACCAGCTTCCAGACCAGCTTCAAGGCCTACCAGTAGACCAAGCAGCAGACCAGCTTCCAGACAGGGTAGCAAACCTCCGAGCCGTTATGGTTCCAATCAGTCCCTCGATAATACCGGTAATTTGACTTTTCTTTTTTTTTATTAATAAAGCACCGGTTGACGAAAATTCTCTTGAATATTCTTAAACAATGCCCTTTGACCTTTTTCATAGATGAAGCTGGGACTCCGAGTCGCATCCCTCGGCGAACCATTGGTGGTACCAGTGGCAACACCCCGACCTCCAGTCGACACAACAGCATTTCGGGTACCAGACTTGGGGCACCGGTTAACGGATCCAGTTCAAGGCCACGTACCCCTACTGGCACCGTCAGCGCGTCCAAGGGACTTTCCAACAGGTGTGTGTCTGCTTCGTTTTAATTTCCTTTCTTTTAATACTTCCTGTGTTCCTGACGACTGGAATTCCTAGAGTCTTATAAACCTTGGACGAAAGAGCTCCGATTCAATCGGAGAATACTAACTGCGTCGCTCCAATTGCATCGATTGCGTTAACTGCATTAATTGCATTAGCCGCGTTACAACTGCATTAATTTCTAACTGCATATGCACTCGTTTTATCTACGCGATTATATTTTATCTTTTTCTCTCATTATCCTTCCCATTATCCTTGCTACTACTTGAGCCGTACTGATTTTAATATTCGCCGTTAATTATTATTCAGATCAGAATACCTGATAAGGACGCGTCGACCGAAGTACTTGCTGCTTTAGAAAATTAATTTTTAAAATTTAACGCCAATTAACCGCCGATATAATACACGTTTTTAGGTTTGGTTCGATCGTTAATCGGGCCTCGAGCATACCAACCCTGACCGATGTCGGAACAGTTACTAGGTAAAGGAAAATTAACAATCATTAGTTGCTTATCGGCCTGTACATTCAGCTTAAAACAAAGAGTGGTGGTCCGGTTGTAATATCATTCGTCAAAACTTAACATAAGGTCTTACAAAGTCTAGCAGGAACTCCAATAATGGTGTTGCTAATTTTAATCTGAAAACATGATTTGTAAATAATTGGTGACTGGGAAGGCATGAAACGTCCTGAGGATTGTTGTTCGACACTGTTGTCAATGATGACAATGATAATGGGTGGTTATCGAATAATGATTTTCTGATAAATCATCCCTCCCAATGATTCCTCCTGTTTTCTGAAGTGTGTGTCAATAGCGTGATGTCTCTTACGAATCTTGTTGCTACTCTATCCAAATGCCAAATACTCTGTCTTTCTCATGCTGCTGTTGGTGATGGTGATGTTGATATTGATGGGGATGACGATGATGATGGAATTGTCAACGGTTTAGCCGCTCTAGGATTCCCGTGTACGTTGGACCGGAAATAAAATCCCCTCAGTCTACAACAAGCAATATTTCGACTCACTCGACACAAAGCAACAATTCTACCATTTCTACCGATTCTACTGGGTATGCACGAATTTCCGGCTTACTTATCGTGTGCAGTGTCAGCAGCCCTCTTTCAATATCCTTGCTGTTTATTTTATCGTCGAGTGTTTTCAGCCCATCGTACCTCTAAGCCAACAGAACTTTCTGTTGCTTTTCTTTTTTAAGTATGTGCTAAACCCCTTTGTGTGATGCATGTTGCACGTACTTGCCAACACTTGGTACATAACCTAAAAATAGAAGTGATCAATATTTGTAAAAGATAGTTAGACAATTAATAAAAACGATTAGGTTTAAAGCTTTGAACGAGATGATCTTGATTTAGAAAAAGAAGACGCATATGCTTTATTTTTATTTGTGTAGAGTTTAAAACAATTTTTACTTTCGCTTGATGCTTCTTGTCTTAAAGCTCTTTGGCACTAACCAAGTATCTTCGCAATGCTAGGAGCAGCTCCGTGTGCACACGTTCGGACACTAACATCCCATCGGCTGTCAAGCAGTCAGCTAGGTAAATTTCGTTTGTGTCTCATCTTTCTCTTCTTTATCCTCGACCGTTGTCGATACCTTCTACGTGGTAGCTGGTGGTAGCACGATGAAACATTGAGCAATGCGAGGAAAAAGAGGAAAAAGAGAAAGAATGAGGGAAAAACAGTGTAATTTCTCACGAAAGATTTACCGTGATTAATCCATCTAATTTATTCTTTATTTGATTTTCTTGAACTCCAGGACTAGAACGCCGTCCAGTGGATCCAGCACGCCACTACCGCCATCTTCGAAACTCTCGAGGAAGCCTTCTGGAGCCTCCGACACTTCCGTCTCAGGGACGACATCGACGACGCCAACTACTCGCAAGGGGAAGCCAACCCCTATCGATCAAAGAGCTCCTTTCCGCCTCTAACCGGAAGTCGTAGGAGCTCTTATCGCTCGATCGAGCGATCGTGGTCTTTGGCTTTTCGACAAAAATACATTTATCAGAGTATCGCCGAATATCGTTGTGCTCTTGTGCAGCTCGATGCATAAAGCATAATAATGTCAAACGCTCTTTCATCGAGGAGACGCAGAAACGTGAGTCAGCCGGAACTCACGTAACGCGCATACGTGACGCTTTAAAAAAAAAAAAAAAGACAATTCACAAGGAATTTACACGGCACAGACTTACCTATCGTAACGAGAAGAAAACTAACCTGATAATTATTAATACATTTAATTAATGCCCCGTCCCAGGCGTTCGTTTAAGTTTTTATAGATCGTAATATATCAGTACATATTATACGCGTGTTCATGAAAGATTGTTTGACGGCGTTTTTTTTTTGTTTTTCGTACTTTAACTTTCCTTTATCTCTGGCTTCTCTCAGAAAGCCACCCGCCTGTCGTGTTTTAACGAGAAGCTCCCTAAGCATTGTTACACGAGTGCAATTATGCAAATGACAGATGTATAGCTTTTTCTTCGTTTCTGAAATTCCTGCCTTCCTGGGGATAACCATGAAAGTAAAGAAGTTGTCCCCAGCTACACAAAATAAGAACGCAAGAGGCGTTTCATTTATAGAGAAAAATAGCGAAAGTTTCTTAAAGAAAGAAAAGGACGGAGAATATATTGTGTAAATATTGGTCGATTCTCCGTTCTCCGTTAAACGCGTTTTCTTTTTATCACGTTAAATGCTAGTTGATGTACGGCTGCTTCTACGTTTGTATAGAAAGGATGAAACTTAAAAATATAATGACAGAAGGAAGGGCGCATTAGAAGAGGCAGGATAAAAAAAAGCTACGTAGCAAACTTGTTGATAATAGGCGGGCAAAAAATAATTAAAGAACAAATGGAAAAAAAAAGAATAATCAAAGTTAGTTTTACGTTCATATGGCACAAGTCATACATGCAATTTGTTCGACGTTGTGACAGAAAGAAAAGAAAAAAAAGAATTCGACTCCGTTGAGTTTATGGCGAAATCGTAAATCTCGTATCGGAATTTTCTCGTGTTCCTGGAATTCGAGGTAGCTTGATACGAGCAGATTGAAAAAAAAAAAATCGCTGATAATATCGGGTTTGTCTAAAACGGTGAAAAAAAAAAAGAAATTAACATTTTTTAAAGCCCGCGCGGTTCTAGACAAAACCACTAAAAGACATTTCCAATTTTTTATATTACAAATGTGATTAATATAATAAAAGAGAGTTCCCTAAATTACCTATTCATCCAGAATTCCCATCCCGATCCTTTTCCTTATCCTTGCCCTGCTCCCTTATATTATTGTCATTGCCCTTATCGTTATTATTAATTACAATTACAATCATTATTTTGCTATTGCTACTACTATTACTACCACCACTACTACTACTACTTTTACTGCTACCACTATTATTATTCATTATTATTGTTATGATGATGATAATGATGACGATGGTAAACTGTCATTGTCACTATTATCATTGCACTTGTCTAATACAATTAATGTATTAACGATCGTTTACGAGATAAATCTTTTCCTTGTTTGCCTCACTGTACAATTTTCTGTATCGTCGCTAATAATGCTGTGAAAGAAATATATATATACACATATATATTTAAACAAAAATTAGCATCTTTTATTACTCAAATAAAGTGTATAAAGGAATTGCCCGAGAATCGAAAGAAGGTCGTTGCACGAATGTTGTGTAATTTTGTAGCTGGTGCGCGTTGATGATCAGATTATTTTACCATTTTTCTGAACAAAGGCGCAAGGAAGAATAAAGAAACAAGTTCATGGATTCTCCGCTTATTTATTTAATGTATTTATTAATATAATTAATGTGAAGCGTTTCGAATGATTCTATCAAATTAGATTCAGGTAAATTGAGAAATTACATTTGATACTCGCAAACGAACTTTAGACGTTGCGCGCAGTCACGTGCGTCGTAACGCGAACAGGTTTTGATGGTTCCACAGCCACCGATAAGTTTACTACTTCCGGGCCACCAAGTTTTATATCCTGTGTTTTCGAGAGATTGGGACTGTACTGTAGTCCAATCTCTGTTGCCCGTATCGCGGAACCCGATCCAGACTCCAGGATATTCCAAGAAGGATAGTCGTCCTATAAGAGATTTCACATAAAGTGCTTCCTCCCGGGAATCTATTACAGTCAGGTCGGCTCCATCTGATTTGCACGAGGCACGAGCTTCCTCCCATGTTTTCCGATCTGTGCAAAGCTTATAATATTTTCCGTCGTGCTCTCTAGAATTAGCGAAGAATTTTTACTCTCTGGATTTGGTTATAGAAAAATTCATTAATTTCATATTTCACAGTTTTTGCGTATTACTTACGTATAGCCTGGTGGTACCTGAGGGTTAGGAAGAAATTCTAAAACAAGAACATTTTTTTTATTAATAAAAGAATTGACTGATTAAACTAATTACTGTTATTTTTGTCTCGCTTAAACTTCGTTAGTTTTCGACGAATCGATACTCTCATCTAATCGATTAAATCAGTTACTTACCAATTTCTGTGTCGGTACCTTCGTTCACAAATTGCGACAATGTTCCTCGAAGAACTACACAGAAATACGTTGTCAAAAGAATCGCCTTCATCTTGTGCTCTCTCGATGCTGCTTCGATCACAAGTGTATTTTCAAAAAATTTTTTTATCCGTATTTATATGGAGGAGATCGGAAGCAGGATGTAACGGATGCGGTCTTCTTATCTCTTTGGTTTTCCTCTTGCATTTTCCTCACTGCTCTTCTGCACAACTGCCCCACTTACAATTAGCATGTTTTCCCATGTACGTTTAAAGTCTAATTTTTGTCTCCGTTATCGCGGTAAACGTACCGCCTGCCTCATCCGCAATAAATCCCGTCATGTGCAAAAGATTTTATAAAGTATGCAGTGATTAGAAAAATCAACTGCGATAATAGAGACAAGAAATGATGAATTGCATGAAAAAAGAAAATATTAAAATTTTAGTACGAACAAAGCAAAACCTTTGTTATATTTTATTAATATAATCTTCATAAAGAGCTATCAGTGATGGTGGCGTCCTGGGGGTGACAATTGCGAGGGCAGCCTTGAAGTGTTCTTTAGTGACAGTCACGGCATTCAAATCCTCTTCCAGCGCCTTCATCGCTGCTTCGTGACAGAGGGCTTCCACTTCTGCTCCTGAATAACCCTCGGTCAGGTCAACGAGATCTTGTACCCGGACGTCTGGTGCTGCTGGCATTTTCTTGAGTTTTATCTGGAAGATTTCCAGTCGGGTCTCCGCATCGGGTAGCGGGACGTAGACAATCCTGTCGAGGCGACCAGGTCGCAGCAATGCCTGCACCAAATCAAAGAATATATATGATATATGTGGAAGTAGAAATTAATAAAAATGATTGGGTGGTAGTTACATTATCAATTCTGTCGGGTCTGTTAGTTGCCGCTACCAGGGTTACATTTCCTAGGGCAGTAACGCCATCGAGTTCGGTAAGTAATTGGGCAAGAACACGTTCCTGAACGTTGTTGCCGGAAGAACCCGAGGAAGCGGTTCTCTCGCCACCCAAAGCATCGATTTCATCGATGAAAATTATCGAGGGGGCAACCTGTCTGGCTTTCCGAAATACCTCCCTCACAGCTCTCTCGGATTCGCCGACCCATTTTGAAAACAGTTCTGGGCCCTTTAAAAAGAAAAAGATAGTTAATATTTAAATTCTGTAGGACAGCACTAAGTCGTGTTACCTTGATGCTGAGGAAGTTTAGTTGACTCTCAGTAGCCAGTGCCTTTGCGATCATCGTCTTCGAACAACCTGGAGGACCAAACATCAAAACTCCTCTTGGAGGTCTTATACCCAACCTGGTGAAGGCTTCAGGATGTTTGAGTGGCCATTCAACAGCTTGCTTCAACTTCAACTTCAATTCCTTTTGACCACCAATGTCTGACCATTTGACGTCTGGCACCTCCACCAAGACCTCCTTCATCGCTGACGGTTTTATCGCTGTCAGGGCGTAGGAGAAGTCCTGTACGCTTAGTCGTGGTTCGCTATCATCAATATCCTTTGTACAAAGTTCTCGTTGCTGCTGTCGTTTTATCGCATGAATCGCTGCCCTGGAGCAAAGAGCATAGAGATCTGCCCCAACGAATCCGTGTGTAACGAAGGCTATATCCTGCACGTCCTTTTCCGTGAGGGTGTTCGGTACTCTTAGCAAGAATTTAACAAAGATGTCACGACGCATACGTGGCGTCGGAACGCACACTTCAAATTCTTTATCGAATCTACCAGGTCGTCGTAAAGTAAGATCGACCAATTCCAATCGCGAGGTCGTTGCCAGAACGAGAACTCGAGGATCCGTCAACTCCTGGAGGTCGTCAAAAAACGAAACCAACGTTGCAAGAATTCGCTTTTCTTGTTCGGAGCTGGTACTGCTTTTCTTAGGACAGAAATTATCAATGTCTTCAATCAGGATGATACTTGGTGCTCTAAGTTTTACTTCCTCGAATACAGCCTTAAGTCGCGCTTCGGTTTCACCTACGTATTTGCTGTAAATCTCTAGGCTGTTGATAGCAAATACTTCGACATCATATTCTGATATCAGTGCGTTCGCTATCATGGATTTACCAACCCCAGCTGTTCCATATAATAATAATCCTTTACTGATACCAAATCCTTTGATGTTTCTATACCTGCCAAGTCCGATATCCATCACATCACGAATATCAGCTAGGAGATCATCGTAACCACCAATATCACTTACGCTGCATTTGACTCTCTTACGATTTACTTTTTCATCATTCCCCTGAAGAATTTTCCACTTTGTGGAGTAGACAGCTTTAAAGAATTCTACATTTTCTTCCTGACTTTTGTTTCCTTTTTCATTACCTGTGCTGCTTTCATTATTCTTCTCGTTATGAAATATTCTTTCGTTATCAGCACCTTCATCGATGCTCAAATTCTCTAATTCCTCTGCCAGATTTTTCCGAATATTCTTCTCATTGATCTCTTCGTTGTTTATTGGTTTTTCTAATTTGACATCAGCGATTCGGTATAACAACTTTTGTCCATAAAATGGTATGCTTATCCTATTGCCAATACAATATATTCGCCCTTCGTTATAATTCTTTATCATTACATCCAACTCTGCTGACACTTTGTTTGGATGCTGTTTCCCTAATGCCTCTATTGTTATCTCACGTGCGATCCTGATATTGGGGTCTAATTTCTCAACCTTAACTAAACCTTGCACTTTTTTAAGGTCAATTGCTGTAACGATAATACACGTAATACCAAAATATCTCATTGCTTCTTCATACGAATCAACAAAAAAGTTTTATTAATTAAATCTAAAGTCTTACCATTCTTTGTCATTGAGACACTTAGTAACGATTTATCTGTTGTCGGCCAAGCTGTTGCCACAACTGTTGTCTCTTCGGTAGTCAATACAACTGGTTCTCCGATTGCTATTTTGCATAACTGCATAGTAGATTGAGCAACGAAGACCATGTCATTCAATTCCCGTTCCGAAAGGTTCTTTGGTCGTTCTAAGTGTACATCATGCAAGGTATTAATAAATTCTCCACAAACAATAAACATTCATATTTTTATTGAAATACCTTGGGGTTTGTAAACTTCTATAGTACTGTAAAGCACAGAGTGCTCTGGATCTTGTTTGATATAGCTGTGTTTCCATTTTACAGCAGATGGTGGACAGTTATCTTTATGTACAGCTTCTTCTCTAGCTGTCAGAAGTATATTGCACTGATTACAGCTACACCAAAGTTTCTGATTTTTCTTACTTTTTGCAGACATAATTAATGTTAGTTGGATCAAATTAGGCAAGTGTTCCAGATATTGTTAGTAAGCGCCATCTAGATACATTTACTGTTTACAGGAACTAAAATAAGTCGTATTAAATGTATTCTGAACATATACCTTCTGCGGGTAAAATATTCTCAGCAATAATAGAACGATAATAGATTATGCAATTATCTCCATTGTTATCAACACTAAAATATCCGCTTGATTGATCTATCGCAAAATTAAAATAGATTTGACAATTAATCATCGAGAAATCATAGAAAAATAATTTGTAAGACTTTCATTCGTGATTCATTATAATAATTATGAGTGGAAGGATCGAGAGGGATGTTGCGGCTACATATGCATATAGTACTGTTCAAACATTATATATATACATATATGCACATATATATTACCTTCTAGATGCACTAGCGCCTCATAGACTCCATAAGTCGGAGCTTGTTAAGAAGATGAGCAGAACGTAAAATAAATCAATACTCAGCAAACTGAGAATCAATGTTACCTGAAAGGAGCATGTTGCTAGTTATATTCCAATCGCGTATGAATCGTAAACTTAACGACACTGTCATTACGAAAATTACTGAAAAATTACCGCTAACATGCACGCTGCATGTAATATTGTCTTTGCCGGATAATCGAAGGGAAAAGAATGTTCAAAGTTAATGTTGAGAAGGTTGAAAATCGTATTAGAATACATATGTATATTCTTGGCATCAGGGTGACTGAAAAAACTTCGAAGAAAGAGTCGTCAAGATTCTATCCAGATTAAAAAATATTAGCAAAATGAAAGGTCTGAACTGGACACGACTCATACACATGAGATTAATAGACAGCTGTCACTGGCTGCCATCACCGGATCTCCATCAGATCTCGAGCAGTCAGTCTTCCCGGAGATCGCAACCCACAGCAACCTGCGTAGCCAGCAGTGGCCAACAGTGGCCAACCGAGCGAAGGAGGAACAAAGGGATCGATCACCCTATCGATCGATCGAACGGACAGTGGACGCTCGATATTCGCACGTGTCTTCGTAAGGGAGTCGCCGAAATATCGCGAAAACCCGTATCTTCCTAATCTCGTGCCAATCCCTTGCTTATCTAGTCAGATCTATTCTTCCAGGAGCCGAGGTGCACGCTCTCGAAAGCTCTCTAGTCCTTCCCCGTGATTCCCCACTATTATCAGAATCGTGTCTCACTGGAAGGTGCGTCGATCTTGTGCAAAAGGAACATCCATCCCAAAAAAGAACAGTGGACTCGAGGGCTACTTTCTAGACTACTGCCCGAGATACTGACACACCAATGAGAGGCGCTGGAGGAGGATCCTGGCGAGTCGGCGTCGGCGTCTTCGCCTTCCTTTGTCTTCTACACGTGCGACTAGGTAGGCAGACAAGATTTAGTCCAAAATCCTCTTCCGGCATCGGTTAGAGCTAACCCGAATCTTATTTGATCTCCCTGGAGATGATTTTGACAGTCCTGTTGCATTGTAGCTTCCGATGAGAACGAAGAATCGTCCAGAACTGCAAAAGGTCACTCGAACGACGCTCGGCAGCATCTCTGCTGTGCACGACATGAAAAGATGATAGACGTCGGATACGGTGAGTCGAAGATCGTGACGCGCAGATCCTTTCAGACGTCGACGTCGTTCCGACTGGCTCTTTCGCCTTGGCGCAATCTTCATGAATGGAATCATTGCGGAGCGACCATTTAGTCAATTTAAAAGCAAGGATGCTCGAGAGACACGGATAACTCAGGCGGAATATCGCTCGATTCGTTGCCAGTGAAAATTATAACGATAGGAGGATCCAAAGCCTCGAGGAAGGGGAAGCCAGTGGGGAAAAAGAAAAAATTACCGGTGCAACGACGCTCGTTGCGTGCTGCTTGCTGCATTCTGCGTACTGCCCACGCATTCCAGAGTTCCATACAGCCGGGCCAAAAATAGCTCACGATCAGTTACATTACGGCCCCCTGCTGTCAGCTTTTAATTTAATACGCCTCTTAAATTAAACATGTTTTCTACACAATTGTCAGACATTAATAATCCTCCGTAACGCGACTCCGGGCCAAGTATGAATTTATGCCTAGCGTTTTCTTCCTCTCCGACGTTCGCCATCTTTTCTCTTTTATCTAGCGACGACTCTCGTGCATAAAGTGGTTGCTCCACGAGCGCGCCCTTTTATACTCCTTGATCTTTAGTCTGTTTTATTCGACTCACTGTGTATCTCTGGTATCATTTGCTAGGCATATCTGGAGAAGTAATACAAATTGATGCTGGACACTGCCGAAGACTCTGCCCGAGGGATGCTTTCGATGATCCTGGAGACGCCAGTCGACCAGCCGTGCAGGTAGCCATTATTTTATTCTCTTTTATTTCTCTTGGTTCAAGTGTGTCTTCTCTTGCGTCCTTGGAAGGTCGCGTCCTTTGGGGTCACTGCACTCCTCCAGGCATGACCCACTGCTATCTTAGAATTCTTTACGTTCCCAGAGATGTCCACCGGACTGGCACTGCCGTCCGAGTCGTGCCAGGTTGGAAAGGGTGTCGACTGTTCAGGGGGTACGAGTTATCGAGGCCATTGACAGCTGCGACTGCACGAGCAAACAATCTTGCACTCGCGAGTCGTACGTTCACGTCCTTCACCCTGGAACTCCGCACCAGATTGACATGGACGTCGGTCTGTGCACGGGTCATTGCGCAAAAGGTATTCTTTCTTTATTAGACTTTTCGAAGCTTTCTTTTTCTTTATTAAATATATTTTATGAGGTAGATCTCGGCTGTAAGCCACTGAAGAACAGGACCATCAGCATCATTGGTCCAAACGGTAAGACATTGTACGCCGTTTCTCAAGCACGTTAATCGTATATAAAAAAAAAAAAATAATAATGAGTCTCTTTATTCGGCCAACAGGAGACGAAGTGCATCAGGTAATCGACGAGTGCGGCTGCGGTAGCAACTGCTACAGAATGAATCACATTGAGACTATACTGGACTTCAGTGAAGTGGAGATCAAACAAGGCAGTAATACGAGCGACGTGAAGCCCATCGTCAAGGTGAGAAAGATCAGAGAATATTTTGGTCGTGGATTTCGAAATCTTATGATTTTCGTTTGCAGTCAATAGACGTAGGTCAGTGCGTCGGAATTTGTCCTGGCGGGGAGACCGAGACTTGTCTTCTGCGGCACAAGAAGGAACCCACACGATGTCTGGCTGGTCTCTACTCGAAGCAGCACTCTTGTACGCCGGCCAAGTTTAAGATACACGAGTACAGGTAACCAAGAGTCTCGTGCCTGACGAATCGTCCTTAACTCGATTCGATTTTCAGATCTCGCAGAGGCTCCAAACGAGAGATCATCGCGATCAGCCAGTGCGCCTGCGTTTAATGCCTACTGGATGAACAAAGAAGATAAAGAAAAAAATAAAGATCGCTCGATCACCCGAATTACGGATCAATTGTTGATGTGCATGCATGATTTCATGATCGTGATCCTCGTGTTAATCCAAGGCGTGAAAAACGATCAAGCTGTTCTAACCGAAGTAAGCTAATTGAGCGTTATTACACGGCACTCGTGGAAAATTGTCCGGTTCTATGAAGGAAGTTGTAAACTGGCCAATTGAGACGAGTCCGTTAATTCGAGTGGGCGATAAAAAGCTTCGAGTTTCACCTTGCGTCCTACGATTATTTCATGAGAAACAAATTCAAGAATTGAACGCACGATGCTGTGCGCGTATATAAAAATAGAAAATATCTGCTTATTCCTGCATAGAGACGCGACTGCGTGAAACGCGCTATTAAATGGACATTGCAGAAAGGAAAACGTAGGAGATTTCTTGGCTGAATATTCGCCCGGAATTCGCTCGACGGTCCATTGGGCGGGAGGGAAACGGGTTGGCATCTTCGGAATGCAGTCGAAAGAACGACGCTTCTGAATAAGATCCAGTGCGGCGCCTACTTGCTAAGACCGTGGGCGATTCTGGTAAATATATCATGATATTGAAGAACGCCTTCGTAAATAAAAGCATAAGATGCTGGTAAACATCGGTGGCGTCTACCCTCGTGTCTTCTCGTTAGTCAGTTAATCCACTCTGACAATTCCTGTATAGTTATTGCAAAGATAATCGAGGGATGGAGGAGCGAGAAGCGGACGGAACGGACGAGGCTCAACCTCCTTATCCTACTCGTTCTCGATCAAGTTCCCGAATGTGGGGTTCGTTCGCGTGGGTGGTGTTGTCAGTAGCGCCAGTGGTCCGAGGGCTATGAGGTGGGGAGTGACCACAGCCTCTACCCAGTTGGCAAAGCATAAATGAGAGCTCTCCTGGCCAGGAACTCCCATATGCCACTTAGCATCAACTCGGTACGCCTCTTTCGGTAAAGTATTCATAGTGATTTTCACTCGACTCCTGGGGAATCGTGCGTTCCTATTTACCCAGTTAATTGTCGACCGGTCTCCGCGCCTCCGGGCTCCTCTCGGACGTCTTCCCGAATGATCTGACTACTCGTTGATCTTTGTTCGACCTTATTTCCTCGGCGTCGGTCTTGCTCCTTGACAAGTATAATATCTGCGTTTTTCGATTCTCATGTTCCACGTGCTTCCGGTTCTGGACTCTTGGCTTGGCTGGACCAGTGAAACAGATAGCTCGAGTCTTACGAATCTTCTTCGATAGTATTATCATGAGAGGGACAATATTTTTTTTATTGCTTCTCATCCTGACCGTAATCGAGCTACGTCAAGCTCAGCCGACTGAATTTCCTAGTGAGGGCGACGAGGATGACGAGGAGGAGATCGATGGTGACTCGATTAAGGAGTTTGGCGCTTCCTTCCCTTCCGAGGATGTCGAGAACGAACGTGAGAAAGCCTTGGAAAAGTTACAGAAGGTCCGGAATACTATTTTGACGATTGCACAGTAACGATTGATTCTGGTAGCACGTTTTCTATCATACTGGGAGTTTAATTAATTTTACAGATTTTTGGAATTACTGGTCAAAACGAAAGATCCAATCGCAGGACGATTCAGCCATCGCCGCCGCAGTTCATGATGGAGCTTTATAACGCAATAGCCGACCCTCGGGGTGTCACTCGAGGACGTAATCCCTACAATGCCAGAGTCGTCAGAAGTTTCATCGAAAGGGGTACAATGCTCACTGCAACCAGCTCATTTTTGCATCCAGATCACAGTTCTATTTAATCCATTTCCAGATAGTTCCCTATCGCACTTTTATCTATTCGACATTTCTGGCTTGGAGGTGAACGAGTCGGTTCTCGAAGCGGAGTTGCATCTCTACAGAAGACGAGCATCGCTCAAGGACCTTCATCCCAGTGTATTGTCAAGTCCTTATTATCTGGTACACATTTAACCTATATGCGATATTCTCAATAGTTTTTACAATTACGTGATACTCAATTCTTTATCTTTTTTTATATAGATAAGAGTCTATCAGGTGTTACCTGACCAGAGTTTGGAGGAGCCTGACCTCCATAGGCTTTTGAACATCCACTACGTTGGTGCTCATGCTTCCGGTTGGCAGGTAAAGAATCCACCGCGTCCAAGATAGCAGGATTCTCTAGCTGTACGAATTCTTTAATCGTTTATCTGCAAAAGGTCTTCAACGTGAAACAAGCTGTTCTGTCTTGGATGAACGGAGCACCGAATCTCGGCCTCCTGGTGACGGCCTCGACGCTTTTCGGTGACCAGGTGTCAGTTTCGTTCTCACGCCGAAGCGATAACCAGCACAGTAAACAACCGATCCTCGTGCTCTTCGACGACGACGGCGGCCACGGTGACGACCTGCGCTCAGCGGAAACGGGCGGAGGAACGCTCCCGTATTATTATAAATACGATAACAGCCTGGAAGGCTTGGATAACGTCAGTTACAAGACGGAAGATAAGGAAGCGAATACCTTCGAAGGATACCGGAAACGCGAGCAGCACTCTAACAGGGAATCGCCCTTCCTTCAAGGATCGACAATGCGGCCATCGACTACGTCGCTGAAGAACGAAGATAAGCAGCTCGAGAGGTCAGCACGCTCGATTCGCGATGAACGGACCTTCAGCCCCAGGGTCCTTAGATCCATGGACATTTACGCGAAAGCTACGAGACGCGAAAGGATGGCAGCAAGGCGTATCAGACGTTCGGCACCTCAAAACTATCAGGAGGAACCATTATCGACGAGGAGGACCCGTGCGGATCCTCAACTAGGAAACGCCACGGAATGCGCCAGGCACGAGCTGTACGTGGACTTCGAAGAGATCGGATGGTCTTCCTTTATCATCGCACCGAAGGGCTACTCGGCTTATCACTGCAAAGGTCACTGCAACTTCCCGTTAAGTCAAAGCCAACGGCCGACCAATCACGCGACAGTTCAGAGCATCGTCCACAAGTTGGGCCTCGCCAACGACGTCCAGGAACCGTGCTGCGTCCCTACTAAACTCCTCAGTGCGAGTATCCTCTATTTCGATGACAACGACAACGTCATCCTCAAGATGTACGAGGACATGATCGCCGACCGTTGTGGATGTCACTAGTCGTTAACTAGTGACTGGGAATATCTGTTTGCCTCTCGAAATTTTACAGTTGTACATATTAATAAATTAATATTTAAACTACCCAGGGGTGACGAGATTTCTGCCTCTTTAGACACGCAAGGTGTCATCTAGCAACTATTTATCGAGCCACAAACATGTAACGTTTTCTTGGCTGTATTTCAATTCCGAAAGATTTACGATTTATTTGCATACCGCCCGTGCATCATCGATGCTCGCTATATCTAAATTACGAGGGTGTATTTTCGATTCTCCTCGGTTAAAAATATCCGAAACACGTTTCACCGCATTCCATACCTGCTATATTTAGAATGTAATGATACCAAGAATAAGGGCTCTTCGAATCCGATCGAATTAATTAATGTATAGCAGGTTTGTCGTTACTCCTAAGTATATATATATATACCCTTTTTTTATGCATCTCTTAAATTATTAAACAATTTCCTTATCGTCATCCACCATTCGGTATCCTTTCCTCTGGTTCTAGCTCTATTTGGGAAAAAAAAAGTAATAGACTAACGACGTTTGCGCCTGCCGACAGGCATTCCTCCATGCACGAGGTACTAACGGTGGTTACCATGGTTACCGTTGGTAAACATATCGACTGAGACTCAACCTGTTCCTGTTCTCCAACCTTTGCGCTGATCACGCTGTATTACGGCAACTTGCGGCAACTAGTCTGTAAACGGAAAGATCCAGGATCAGTGAGAGTCGTCCAGGCCGTCCAGTAAGAATCAGTAGAAATACTTAGAACTTCATGGATTGGACTAGCGAATTAGAAGTGAGCTCGAAGAAGGTGAGTAGAAGCTAAGATGTGAAGAGAAAAGGAGTATAATTAATATTTTACCGTAACACAGCTAGTACCGAGGTTAGGAAGACGAGCTGGTCAAAGCAGCGCGTCCCGGGATGATTTCAAGTCCGAGGATGACCCTCTGGAGAGTCCTGTTTCTCTGAGCAGTCTTGCTACAGCAACGCCAGTGGCGCCGCCACGTGCCAGGAAAACCGGATGGGGCGATGAGACAAAGGGCTCCAAGTACGTGTTTCCTTCCTTCTCAGGGTCCTCAGGTAGGGATGCTCGGGTTCAATTCTTATGAGGCCTTGCACAACGAACTTGCAGTAGACAGCGACCAAAGGCAAATGGCGTCGACCTGTTGGCGTCATAAATCAAACCCAGAGCATCCTTACTCGTTGCTCGTTGTCTGCTGTCTTTAGTCCGAATGAACCCCTTACGGTGAATAATTGTCCTTTCTAATATTCATTGTATTACAGAACAAAGATATCATCGAGCATCATAGAACAGTGAGTATAGCGAGTAAAGATAGAAGAGAGTCAGACATCCTTGAGTCACTGATAGACTCTTCTTTAGGGAACGTTTTCGTGGGGCTGAGAAAGGCGATCGCTCAGGCTTGGACGACGGAGACGATGCCGACGTGGAAGTCGATGAAAGAACCGGGCGACATGGTACGACCAGTGGTCGTTGTGTTTCTTTGATCGTTCATTGTTGTCATTTTACTTTTTAGAAATCCCTGTTATACCTGACTTGGAGGACGTGCAAGATGACAATATCCTGGCTGAGGTAGCCAATGCGCCTGCGTGAGTTATAAAAATTGAATTTTCTTCGAGGAATTGCTTACTGGGAGCCTTGTATTTTCAGAACAAACGTTACCCGCGTAGCAGCCTACAGAGAGGTGGACACGGATCTATTAACAAATACAAGTTTCGCTTCGTTGGACGACCTCGACTTGTCTCTCCTTGCTGAGAAATTATATTCTGACAAATTAGTCAAGGAAATCGATCAAGTTTGGAATTGGGAGCTGCTCTTCACTCAGATAGCCTCTGAGATAAATAGTGAATTGCAAAATAAATAATACAATTGTCACGTAACACCGTACTCGTCTCTACTGTCCATGGGTTTTTCCAGTTGGAATCTTTTATAATTTTAATAATATTATAATAGTTAATTATTTTTTTAATATAAAAAAAAACATGGCATACTACGGGTACCCCGCAGTGCCTGTATATGGAAGCGACAAATTACCTCGTCTGACCTATTCGATTGCCCCCCAATTTGGAAATCGCGGTAGTTCGAGGAGCGACGTGAAGACTCGACCGTGCAGGCAGGCAAGAACCGGGTTGGAGATACGTGAAGCCGCGAAGCAATCACGCACCCGCCTTACCCGGCAGTTGCTAGCGCAATCGGGAGCCGAACACAAGCTACTTGAAGCGACCACGTGACAACACCCACTGAGCAGATCTGCCATATATCTACGTTAGCGATCAATGTTCAGCTGTGCCATCACTAGCACACACTTCCGAAAGAGTTTGTTCTGTCAGCTGTATATAAACTAAGTACGTTCACGTAGATCGCTTGTGAGAAACTCCGCTTCTCAAAGATATCGATAAGAATGATATATATTTTTAGTTGCAATTACTTCTGTATAGAAATTTGCAAAGTGCAGGTGAACTAGAGGAATTTGGAAAATTTGGGTATTATAAAAACATTATTTTAATAATTGAAACGCGTTGAGCAATGTCACCAATAAATGAGTACATCGTGCCGTCCATCTGGTGTCAAATTCGTGAATCTCAATACCTACGAGCGCTGTGAACTGTCGGTAAGTGGGTATTGATCTTAGTCGGTAATATGCTTGATAAGTAAATTCTAGATGGCGCTGATGGCGTAATTGTGACAAACAAAAGGTTAGGACCGTAAGGTTCTATGAAACAAACATACTTAAATACAATGTTCAATCTTTACTGTTGGTACAGTGAATAATACGGAGTTAAAATGTATTGACGACGCAACGAAAATATGCATTTACTTGGACAGGATTGCATCAGATTTTCTGCCTGATACGTCATTAGAAATAGCTGCGTAGATGATCTTGAACAATATAATTATTTGACAAATTTACAAGATCAAGAAAAATAAATCCAAACTGGTAAGACGCAAGTAAAACACGTAAAATTTCGACAAAACACCGAAATAACCCACGGTTCGCAATATTAAAAAAAAAAGCGGTATAAACGATACTAACGAGAGGCCCATCTACGCAAATTATTTTTAACAAGTAGAGATCCTTGCCTGAGTAAATATTTATAAACCGCTTAATGACACCTGGGTTCTAGGTAGACGTAACGGATACGAAGGTTCAGGGTTGCCGAAAAATTTGGGGCGAACGAGAAGGGATTTCCCCAGCAGGGAATAAAAGTAATTCGCGTGCCCAACTCGTATCGACCCGCCCCGTGAAAACTTTCCATTGGACCTTAAATCCTCGAGGTTAGAAGAACTCGAGGAATATTCCTTTATTTCAGCTTCAGCTAATATTATTGGAGGATGAGTTACACGCGCACTCAGCCATACAACATCTAGAGAGCCAAGAATCGATTTCACCATTTTTCTATATCTTCGTCCAGAAATAGTAATTCGAACTCCACGTTTAGATTCCACAGGAAGTTGAAACGCACTAAGCGCGAGTCGATTTTCAGGGTTAGGCCATACACGTGGTCCCTTGCTTCCCACTTCTCTCGCAAACAATGCATAATTATTAATAACACGATGAATGAGGATGTGACGCTAGGAAGCCGCTCTGGGAGTTAAGTGTTTCTCTTATGCAAAACCTACCTCGTACACTTTCAATTGATAACTCATCAATTTTTTGAATATTTTCTAGAATCCTTCAAGAAGCGACAGTTGCGTCTAACAAGGCGACAAAGAAGATTGAAGATGACGAGAGGAAAAAGAATAGGATAAGGATGGACCAGAGAGCGTGTTGCCATCGAAGAGGTTCAAGAGAGTGGACTGGAGAGAGTGGTGATCGACGAGATGTGCTGATCATCGAGGCTTTACGTGCTCGAGAATTACCCTCGACCCAATTTTCTTCCTGCTGCTCGTTCTCTCTCGTTATCTCCTACAGCTATACCAAATAATATATATATCGTACGTATTAGCTAAATGTAACACGGAATTTTCGTGAACTATCGCGAATGCTTAACGGCGCCGTCTGGTGGAATTTTCCAGAACTAACATATATTCTCACCGCTTTACTCAGGATTTGGCAGCTTCCATAAATAGCCCAACGGACTCTGTTGCTCACAGTCGAATAGCACGTAGAATAATTAGATATTAATTGGTATCCCAGCACGAATAAAGAAAATATCTATAGGACTTCTCATAGCAGAATAACACTGCAAAACGGCGACCAATTTCCGTACTACGCTGCACGTTGAATCAGGAATGCTAATGGAAGCGGATCAGAGGAATACATAAGCATTGCGTAATTTCTAAATGCTCCGAGAGCTGTCAAGAGAATCCTGTGCGCAGGGAGGGTTAGGGATGCACGACGTAGAGAGTGAATCGAGTGATATGTGAGAATGACGTCACGGAGGTTGCCTGCCCTGCAAATGCGTCTTGGTATTACGTACACATAAGTGTCTAGATATGTGTCAGCCATGCGATGGAGATTCGTAACGAAAGAGCTAAAGAAGGAGGGAGGCTGGTTTCGATATTCTATGAAGGAGGGTGGGCTACCGGGTCAAACCAGGGTTGGCAGAGACGCGGAGGTGCACGGAGGTGTGTGCGGTGCTGCTGGCTGCCGCGAAACTCCCCCTCGAAGTACCAGCTGCTACGTCACGTGACGTTTTGTGCCAGAGGGGTTGAGGGGGGGTTGAGGGGGGATGACGGGGGTTGACGGGGGGTAGCAAGAGCCGTATAGGACGTTGAGACTAACATATAACACCACTTGGTACACCCCCGCGAAATATGCACATCGATTGCCCTAAAGGTCTGTTCACAACGATTCCCTTAGGAACCGATAGCACCTACTCACTTTGCTTACGCAGTACGGTCCTCCAATTTGTAATAAGGAGCATTTATTAATCAATTCTATAGATCACCTCAGCCCTTGGGACAAATTAAATGAGCAAAGATAAATCTGTCTCTTAGTTCTGAGCGTTTTGCGGCCAAAGTTGTTATTAAAATTTATGATTTTTGGATGGATGTCGCGTCTAGATTTCGCGTATTGTCGACGTTTTGCAAAAGTTTCGATCTGATGCTGTATCGGAGCTCCCTGACGATGCAGATTTGAACGTTTACAGAACGCCGAAAACCTGTCGGTTGATAATCAAAAATATATAATTTCAGATTTTCATAAAAGATGCGCCAGGATTTTGTTCCTCCGCGGGTAGTATCTTACGTGTCCTCGGATCCTTGCCACTAAGCCTTCTCACCCAAGGGTCAGGGAAGAGCGCTGAGCGTTCTTAAAAATTTATCGCGAGTGTAACGGCAGACAACGAAGTGCATCGGAAAGAACGTCTACCTGTAAAATCCTTCTCAAATCTCCAAAACAATAATCTACTCGCAACCTCCTTAAGTGAACGAATTCTTTATAAACTCCGTAACGCGACTGTAACGAATTGACGTTTCTCGTCGCTTCTCATTCAAATCCGCAATAGCAGTAAAGAATTCGCTATCTAAAGCGACCCGATCTACAAATCTGTGAAGAACCTTATTCCAGCCCCAATAAGACACAGAAAATATTAGCCAACAATTAAAATATATCTACGTCCTAGCAGCTTCACTAGCCAAGGCCTGGCAATGGATATTGGTTAGAGATGGCAACTCAGAATGGTATAAGGCAGCCAGGGGAGGAAACTTGGAAGTGAATACCTAAGGATGGAAGAATGGATGCGACGCGAAAGTCGAAGAGGCGATGCGCGTGCCGTCGACCAATGGGAGACTCCGGTGGCGAACGACAGCGAGGGTCTCTTCGTACGGGTACTCCGGTTGCCGGTGTGGTGGTGCGCACTGGTACGCCGGTGCGATGGTGTGCCTTGGTGTGCCTTGGTGTTACGGTGTTGTTCCCAGGACGAGGACCAGCAGCACGAGCGAGCATTAGGGAGTTCAGTCTGGTTCAGTCTGTTATCGACGAGCGAGAGTGCGGCACGCAACACGACGACCCTCCGGGTTTCTGGCCTTCGTCAGAGCTGACCTAGAACAACCGAGAGCGTTATACGCTGCTGGTATACATGGGTCCGAAATCTACCACGCCGACCAACCTTCACACCGAGTACAATACCAGCTTGCATAATCTGAAGAGCATCAAGTTTAAGTAATTAGAACTCGGATCTTTGAAAAAACCGGAAGGATTTACCTGGGGAAGACTCACGACGACGACCACGGCTAGGATTATCATCACGACGACGATTACGAGGGCAAGGATCGGGACAACGACGACGACAACGGGTACCAGAAGGTGGATCAAGAGGACGTCCAGGATAATCAGAAAGAGGAAACGGAGACAGAGAAGAAGAGCGAGACGCGTTGAGGAGCACGCGGCTCCCGGTGGTTTCCGGCCTTACGTATTGGCCGAGGATCTCCTTCCGGTCGTGAGACACGAAGAAGAAGGAGAGAGTCCGGTTTCCAGCGGGAGTATCTTCTTCAGGAACTTCAGCTCGGGATTCTCCAGATCGTCGCTGTACCCTGGTCGTAATTACTGGCGATAGCTCGACAGGGAGAATAATATTAACATCGGTCGCTGGACGAACAAGAGGGAGAGTCAGTAAACCGGAACTCAGGAGAACAAACTATCTTCGAACCTTGAACTTTGGCTTTGATCCGCGATTCAAACTGTCATTCGTTCGGTAGCGACGCGCCCGATTATCTCAGGATCCCACGTAATATAATCTGATACACTTTGGCGCATCGGCGCTCACAGGAAAGCTCAATTTTAACCCTTAAGCGGTTCGTCGAGCCGCTAATCACTACGACAATAACGTAAATAGAACCAAAGAGAAGAAAAAGAACATAAGTAAAGAGCAAGACAGCAGTTTCCTAATATTAATGACCCTCGAGAGGACGGAGATCCAATTGAAAAAAATCATAAAGAGGATTTTTTAAAGGCTCCATTCAAAATTACAGTAAAAATAATTTCCTCACTGAAAACAAATCGAACTTCCACGCGTGACGGCGCTGGGATTTAACCGGAGGACGGACATCCCAGTCCGCTGTAAACATCGCAACTACGTTTCATTCAGTGGGAGCCGATAAACGTTCGAGCGTGCCAACCTCTTCTTCCTACCAGCCGGGCCTCTCTTGTTACCTCAATCGCCTTATGTCGCCATTTACCAACGACTAGAGACCTGCAAAACAAAACGACGATAATCAATCAATTGCGCACCTTGCGCCAGTGCGTCATTATTTTCTTACACGTGAGACGTTCACGGAAGTTTACGGAACGCTGAAGATCCTCAGGATAAACAGGCCAGTCGTGTTTGTAAATAGAGAGAAAGAGAATTGGCCAATTGTCAATATCAACTGCAAGCAGAAAGATCGTAAATTTATATTCCGTACGGATAATTCTGCTCCCATTGCTGAAGTGGACCTTGGTCAGAATTATCGAAGAATGGTGGTAAAGGCGGAAAACGCGCGAAACGGACACGAGCTGGCACCCCTGAATGAGGAAACTCAGGGTGGCGGTGTCGGTGCTGTCAGTAGTGGCGGTACCAGTCACAACGTAACGATAGTGGTGAGCGGAAGTCAAAATCGAGCTGGAAGTCAAGATGCCAAAGAAGACAACCGTGCAGCATGGAGCGGGAAGATGCAATTCTTTCTCAGCATCATTGGCTACAGCGTTGGTCTTGGAAATATATGGAGATTTCCGTACCTGTGTCAACAAAATGGTGGTGGTAAGTCCTTTTTACGTTATCTAATTTCAATCTACTTGACGTAACGTTTTATTGAACCGACGGCTTTCCAGAAGCGTCACCAACCAATACAAACCAAAATCCATCACAGTCTCATCCCTCCCTAAGGATAGTAAATTCAGTAAGAACACTCCAAGGTTGCATCACAGAGTTCCGATCAATTCTTTCCATCTTCCGGGATTCTTTAACCCAGATTGAAATGCAGCCTGGCGTAATCGATAAACACAGTGAAGAGTCCAATGTGGCTGGTTGCGGTGGGACCGATGGCACAGATAATTCATTGCTGAATTTAGAACCCTGTCAGCTCTCAATTTTTCTAATATTCTTCGATTCGACATCACAGATGGTTTGCATTTTCTACACGCGAATAAGATATCTACATTTTTTGTTCCCTTTTGTTTTTTAATATCCAAGAGATTATTTGCGCACTAAGCTGAACAGTTTTCCGGACCCTCGCTCTGTAGTTCCAGAGGCGAATCATTGGGTCAAGGTTTTCGAATCTGGGACGTCTCCCTTCCATTTCAACCCTCGTTCTTTACCGCTATTCCGCCCTTCGTTCCCTTGCCCTTCTCTTTCCTTGGCCATCAGCGTATCCGGAAGTATGGACCATCTAGGCGCCTCCATAAGTCTATAAGAAGTGCGGGGTAATCAGCATAGAAAAAAATAATAAAACCAATACTTGCCTTGCTGGCAAATATTATTATCCCCGCGTATCCACTCGCTAAATACTGTCTAGCTACTATCAATCCATCAAATTGATGGAAGGGATGACGGTTCGATTAACAGTACAATAATCTGATCCCAAAGAGATCCATCATATCCCAGACTGTCCATAGATTCTAACGGCGCAGCGATTCCAAAGAATAATCGTCTTCTCGCATCGATCGCTTTAATCCAAAAATGGCGAATCTCAGTGATCTGAAAAGAAAGATCTTATTTATATCACAGTCTCTCAGGCATGGACCCGTGATGGATTCTGATGTCTTAAAGTATTTTTAAACAGGACCGAAGTCTTCGCTATTCGTTACCCCATGAGTATAGTATTTCGGGAATCCCCGTAGGCCACGAAATCGCTTAGGAATGCAGCCTGTCGAAACGAACGTTACTCGCATCCTCACTCGTTATTCTCGTTCAGAATTAAGAGATCGATATCTTTCGGTTCTGACCAAAAAACTGTCTATCTTTGTACACGGTCCACGTGCTTCCGATTAATTCCAAGCAGCGCGATTATGGTTCGATCTTAGCTGTCCTCTTAATTATACCAGAAGGCCTACTGTCCTTTCCAATAAACGTATAAAGGGTCGGACTCGGATCGTACCGAGAGAGGTGTGTCGCCGTAACGCGATTCCGTACGTAGCCGTAAGTGCTGCTGACCTTTCCGTAGCGCGTATTGATCGGCCCCTAGAGCACCGACCAGTCCGCTCGCTCTGGCTCAGGTTCGTTGCGATTGTTGTGCATAATAAAGGCTCTCGCCTAAACATTAGGACGCTTCTCTACGTCATGGACGATCCAATTACTAACCTGGCGCAGAAAACTAGCATTAGATATTACAGAGAGGACGATCAGACCCTATTAATAAAACTCACCGTACTTCCTGCACCGTCCTATAGATATCTGAAGCATCCCCAGGACTAGGAGCACCGAGACACCACGTTGAAATAATTTAGTAGAGAATCGTTGAACCGACGATTCAATTAGAATTGCGCAAATGTTCTTCCACGGTAGGAGAGGGTCCTCTTCTAGTGGAAATTTCCGCTCGGATCGATCTTCCACGACAAAAGACCGCGTGACTGGCAGCCATGTGCTCTTTTCTTTGAGCTGGTGTACATCTGCGAGGTTTTGTGTTGCTCCCCTGAAATTGGCATCCATGAATTCGCATTTCGCACTGTGCTACCGGACAATGCTACGAATTTTGACAGGACCTCCTAGTCCCCTCCGTTGGCTATTCGTATAGACTTTTTCGCCTTTCAAGATAGTCTGACGTAACCTGGGTCTAGGTAGGCGTTTCAAGGGCGTGTATACGTATATCAGTATCCTAGAGCCGTATCGATGCGTCCGTTCGACCTGATTTCCTCGTGAAAGAGACATTCGCCAGTGAATCGGAAATAGGCGATCGCTCTCTTGTCCTTTTCATCGAACGTCCTGGACTCTGGTTGTTCCTGCGAACCTCTGTAACACGCGCCAAAGACTTCCAGTGGGGGCTGGTCGATCAATACGAGACACTCTGGCTGCTTGGCAAAAGCACGAGAGAGCATGAAAGTCAGTGAGGGAGAGAGGCTGGCGAGGAGCGGGGAAAGGGCTGAGAGAGGGTGGAGGTAGACCACGAGGGGAGGTTGTGTATACATATAGATTGAAGAATTGAGTTGGTTAGGGGTTCTTCCGGCAGGGTGGGACCTCGAATAAATGAATAGCGTCGAGGGGAAGAGAGAGAGAGAGAGAGAGAGAAAGAGAGAGTCTCAACCCTGAAACCTCGTGGACTTTGACGCCGGACAATTTCCTGGCAGAAAATTCTCTCGCTAATTCCATCGCGCTCATCTTCCTCCGGGTCTTTGCTCCACGTTCTTATCCTCATTAGATACTTCGTTCTCAACCGATTGACGACTTCTCCTTCTTTGATTTACGTTTCCTTTATTGCCTCAATCGCCCGGTTCACTCAACTTTGAGGAGACCCTGATGAGAGCCGAATCAACAACCATTGACAGTGGCCACTTTTTGAAACTCTGCTGCTTTACCACGTAGTCGCGGTCCTTCCTCGTATCAAACTGTAGGTGTATCGAACCACCGAAATAGAACGAGGATATGACCTGGTCTGCACCTTTTTCAATGATATGTGCCGTGACTTGTAATCACTCAGGAAGTGGACAGTTCGGCAGAAGGAATGACTACCAGGATATTCCTGGTTTATAATTTTTTCCCCCGTACAAGGAATTAACTGTTAAGGTCAAACCTGGTCGATATCCTTAATGTCTCAGGATAATTCCCCAGACATTATACCGGATACGAGTTCTATCCTATTGTCTGTATTCCTTGCTCTAAATTCAACGACAGAGACTGTCGATGGGTCGATCTGGCTTCTTTGATGTTTCCTTAAGCCGATATCCAATGTAAGCTGCGAAAACCATACACGCAATGAGCTGCGTAACGTTACCCTTTGGCAATCGTACACGAAGACGTCACAACCAAATATTTAGTTTTTCAAGCATCTGCCTCGTGCATGATTATATCTCTTGGACTAGTAGAAACGCAAGATCGGACCAAGGTTGACCTCACTTTCTAGGTGAGGATTGCCATACGTGGTTGCTCTAGCATTCTTGCTTATTCTATCGCTTTGATAGGATTTGCAAGAAACAAAGGACCAAAGATCAGAACGAGGTCATCGTAAATACATAAATTTTCCTGTTGGTGGTTAACGGTTGGACAACTTTGGTTTTAACCAGTTTCAACTGGTTTGAAATCAAAATATGTATTGGAAATATGAGAAGAGGCGCGTGCGTGCTTCCAAGCAAATTCCAGCCGTGCAATG
Source organism: Calameuta pallipes (assembly GCA_030142375.1). NCBI lineage: Eukaryota > Metazoa > Arthropoda > Insecta > Hymenoptera > Cephidae > Calameuta > Calameuta pallipes. The sequence continues at coordinate 34,161 of JARQSW010000571.1, read as the reverse complement.
TACAACTACTCTTTTGCGCGTTGCTTTGTATTATTGTTATCGACTTTTGTTCATTCCCGCTCCTAGTTTTCCTCCTCTATGCGAATGAACCACAAAATGATCACCGAATGAACGTATCTAACAAATTTGATCCAGTTGATACGCGATACCATGATAAGATCAGAAATCAGCTTGGGTGACTCCGGGTAGAGCTGAAAATTTTAAGCCTATAGATACTGAGACAATGAGAATAAAAGTCGTACGAAACTTTGTTACCTGCCTTTTTTAAATTTCAGGTGCTTTCCTTATACCCTTCTTCGTGATGCTGATTCTCGAGGGTATCCCTTTGTTCTTGATCGAGCTGGGTCTCGGTCAGCGGATGCGTCAAGGTGCTCTAGGTGCTTGGAATACCATACACCCCTGGCTGGGTGGTATCGGGATTGCCTCTTGCATCGTCACCTTCTTCGTCACCCTTTATTATAATGTTATCATCACTTGGTGCTTTTATTATCTCTTCAATTCACTGCAGGTAAGAAATACATATCGAGAAGGTTAATTAATTGTTTTTCCAACGTGTACAAATATACAGAGTGAGGTTCAAGGTACATACGTGTATCGTTTGATAATATAAAAATTATAATCAAGGAAACATAGAAATTACTCTGTTTATCACCTCAGCGTCTAATGTGTACGATTAACAATACTATTCTCTGTTTCAATTCGCGTGCGCGACAGGCCGTTACTGTTAAATTTGGAGTAAGTATAATTCGCGCAAGTGTGACGTACATGCTGCAATTGTAAGCTTATGATCATGCAGTTAGGTCGCCGTCATCGAAATCATCGTCCTCATCGTCACCGTCATCAACCATCGTCATCATCGTCACGTCTCGTCCATTCAAAATTCATAATCGCCATACGCACGCTAATCCTCGCACAGGAAGCATGTAAGCCGCGAGGATAATTCGTACAATTAATAAGAATGAAAAATATATAAATATATAATTGGCAAGAAATTATAAAAAATTCCTCGCGCGTTTGTAGTTTTGACCCTTTTTCAATCGACTTGATTAATAAGTGCTTTGGCAAATTTTAAAAACGACCATCAAATTAGCCATTTCATGGACAGCTGCAAAGTTTCTATACTCGTTTCTCCTTTGATGAAAATTAACCTAACCTCTAATCTCCTCCAGGAAACGCTCCCGTGGGCGACGTGTCCAGAGAAAAATGGGAAGCTCGTCGAAGAGTGCGCTAAGAGTTCTGCGACAGAATATTTCTGGTATCGAACCACGCTGGACGTGTCGCCATCGATCGAAGATGGTCAAGGTCTTAAATGGTGGATCGTCATCTGCCTCTTGCTCAGCTGGATCATCGTATTCTGTATCGTCATGAAAGGCATCCAGTCGTCTGGGAAGGTTGTCTACTTCACCTCCATGTTCCCGTACCTGGTGCTGACCATCTTCTTCGTCAGAGGCATAACGCTTGAAGGCGCTGGCGCCGGATTGGTTCACATGTACACGCCTAAGGTATTCCTTGATTTTTCTCTTATCTCACGAGAGTCGTAGACTTCGGCGATTCCAATGTTACTGGAAAGTGTGAAATGCCAGTAAAAGTATAGAGAATTCTTTCACTGTTTCAATAGGTAGAAAAACTTCTGGACCCTGTTGTCTGGCTGGATGCTGCTACTCAAGTCTTCTACAGTTTCGGTTTAGCCTTCGGTTCGCTCATAGCTTTTGGCAGCTACAATTCGCCAGATAATAATTGCGTCCGTGATGTCATCCTCGTGAGCATCTGCAATGCATTCACGGCTATCTACGCTAGTGTCGTAATCTTTGCGATCCTCGGTTTTAAAGCCATGAGCAACGTCAAGAACTGTATACAGAGGTAAATATTGTGAGGGGATTGAAATTTTACAATTTTTCAAATTTATAACCCACAGGCTCAGAATTTGTACTTTGAGAATAGACGGGATCGATATAGCGGCGTTCTCAAATTCACTATGATAACAGTAAAATCGATGATACGCGACCTTTAAATCTCCAGCAGCTATAAATTCAGTCTTACAAAAATAACTAACAGATCGATAAGTTTGATCGATAACTGGGTTATTTTAGGACCTCGATTCTAATCTACGTCTTAGAACGTTTTTCTTTAGTCTTGGGTGTTACCAGAAAAATGTATTAATAAAATTCTACTTTTTATCTAGCAATATGCCGCTGCTCATCGACAATGGTTACGTTAATGCATCTGAAACCAGCCTCACTGTAGATCAATTTAATCACCTTATCGATTCAAATTTTACTGTGGTGAATTTGACGACAGCGATGTCAGGGAACGTTACGATCAACTGGTGCAGCCTCAGTGGACAACTGGACAACGTGAGTCTCATTAACAAATTTCCCATGGGTCCTACCCACTTCCTTATTAAAGTATTCGCAATTCTGCATCAGGCTGCCCAAGGGACTGGATTGGCCTTCGTAATATTCACTCAGGCAATAGTCGAGTTGCCTGGTGCACCGTTTTGGTCCTGCATCTTCTTCCTGATGTTGCTGGCCTTGGGTCTGGGTTCTCAAATTGGTATCCTGGAGGGAATGCTCTGCGTCATCTTCGAGATAGATCTCTTCAAGAGATTAAAGAAGCAGTACATAACGGGTATCGCGACATATCTCTGTCCTCCTTACAGCAATTACATTCTCGTCAATCGGAATCTTAACAGATACAATAACTTTGTCTTCAGGAGCTGTTTGTCTAGTCTGTTTCTTAATGGGACTGATCTTCTGTACTGGAGCTGGTGAATATTGGCTCAAGATGTTTGACAGTTTCGCTGGAACGATCGGCCTGGTTATGGTTGCTCTCATGGAGATGATAGCTGTAATATTTATATACGGACACGAAAAGTATGTGAATTATAAAAAAAAAAAAAAGAAAAAGGAGAGCGGCCATAATTATCATTTTGACAATTACAGGTTCACCAAAGACATAGAAGACATGACAGGCTACAGGCCAGGCATTTACTGGCAAGTAACCTGGCGCTTCCTGGCACCCATAATAATGGTCGGCATCCTTGTTTCCAGTATTCTTTTCATGTTTCTCAATAAGCCTCAGTATTCCGCTTGGAATGCATCATTGGTAAGTATCTTGAAATTATCGTAGAAACAATCAATTAAATTTATTGTTGATCAACTCGTTTTCAGGGAATGAGCACATCCACCTACTACCCTAACTGGGTTTTGGCAATCGCAGCGATTATTATTGTGGCAGGAATCGCACCGATGCCTATTGTCTTCCTACTGCGAAGATTCCAATGTGTTAAGCTGGACGTGGACATCCACCAGGGTAGCATCCGTCGTATAGACACTACAGTGTCCACCAAGGAAATGATGGGAGACGTCGACGTAAGTATCAATAATATAACTTTTTACGTAACGCATCATTTCGAAATAATTCCTGGGGTGGTTCAGAGTGTCTCAGAAAAGATTGTCAGAATTTCCTTCAACAGGCACGACGACCATTTGTATTACTGCAGGAACATTAGTTACTTTGGGTTATCGTAATAATGGCTAAAAGAAAGATTTTCCATTAATTCGAGTGCAAGTTTTTCAACTAAATTTCAGTCTCAGTTATAATCCAATAACTATAACGAACCGCAAGCACTTGAAAAAGTTTCAGGACTAAAATTGTTTTGCGAATGGCAATGGCCGCTCGTATCGAAAGTTTTAACGGTTAAGTGCATGACATCTCGACATTTTCCCAGTTGGCAGAATGCCACTATACTTTAAATGAGAAATCTAATTGGAAAAATCATTAAATGTATAACATAAGATAGGTAAATGATAGTCGTACCCCAGTACGGCTCTTCACATGTAAATAGAGCTGAATACTTGTAGGGTCGCGTATAAATATATTTATTTTTTTTTATTTTTGCGTCTATTAACGCTGTGTCAATGTTTATCGTTGTACGTAATACTTTCAAATTCACGTTGCATCCCTTGAATAAAATCAGAGGTAATCCATAAAGCACGACGTGGATGATCCTCTACAGTACACAAATCCATTTTGGTCCTACAGGACAATACGTGTCTTATACACTTATGGAAATATATATGTATCAGTAAGAAATCCACGCCGAGCGAATCTGCCAGATTGAAATTGTACCTGTGGATTTTTTCTTTAAAAAAAAAAGTCATAATCAGTGCACCACGAGCTGTTCTCCCACGTGCAAGTTGACATTGGCTGGCATCATTAAAATTATCCTTCGTATAAAGATCCTTGATAAGCTGAAAGATTCTCTGATTCGCTGATCATCTTGAATATTCCTTTTTCTCGTGGTGGGCCAATTATGCGTATTTCCGGTAAACACAGAATTGAACGTATGGTCTGCAGTTGTAGGTAAGCATCCTCTGTCTCTGTGGTAACGTCGATAAGCTATCTTCCGTAGCTACCTTATACATGTGAGTCTGCAGTAGTTAATTCAGAGAATGCCACTTAGATGTCTTAGCTGCGTAGGTTGTTTGAATTAGGTGAACAATTTGTGGCTTTTAGAAGTTACAGCATCTGTCGAAACTTTCATTATTCCTAAAAGCAAGATACAGTAACTTGACTAAAAATTTCATATAGTTATATGATAATCATTGATAAACAGCTGTGTAGGCACGTATCGCAAAGCTTAGATACTTGTTGAAAATGACAGCTACAAAAGTATTTTTTTATCTCTTGGAACTATCTGTTAGTAATAGAATGAGACGTAGCACCAGTTTGAGTAACTGAAATAGAAAATTGATAACACTCAGTCAGATCCACTTGCCTTAGGAATATCAAGAATAAATATGCATACCTATGTGATTTTCAAGCCAGTAGAGCTTCAGATTGAGTGCGTAGAGTGCATGGTTAGTGGCTGCCACTTTGTTGAAAATGACAGCTCGTTAGTACCTGGACTGGAGAAATATTTGACTATTGGTAGATTGTTACTTTGTTCGAGAGTCATGCCAAGGAATGTCAAGGGATGATAAATTGACAAGTAACGACAAACCTGAATAATTGTAGCAGGTCAGCCTTTTATTTTTTGAATGAAATTCGAATTATGTTCCCACCTGATAGGTCCTGAGGTTCTGTTTTGCCCGAGGCTCATGGGCCACTGCCTGTTATTACAATTTGACGAATCCTCAGAAACTGCACAGAGTCCATTAAGTCATCCTAAATCGAATTCTTCGTTTCAGCTGGACGAGTATCACGACAGGCTCGAAGACTTTCCCGAAGAGGACGAGGACGAGGACGAGAACAGCGACGATGACAACAACAGTGCACCGCCATTTACAAAAACTGTCCCCAAGAAACTTCCCGAGAGAGCTTTTCAATTGGTGGAGATACGATCGGACGATGCTGAGGACATGAAAAACGTAAAATGGAAAAGAAGGAATGTTTAAAGTGTCGATCAGTACTGAGGAGGATTAGAAACAGAGTGAATATCTGCAGCACGCTAACCAAGGACAATTTTCAATTTACTTTAATCATTTAATTTTGAAGTTAGAACAAAATGAAATGGAAGTAATGAAACTGCCAATGAAGGAACGTGGCACTGAGAAACATATATAATAGTACATCGGGCAATAGCTTAGTAAATAGGTAACAGCGTCGCTGATCTGTTGGTGTAGACTTTATTTATTTTTATTTTTTCGAGATAGTAAATAATATATTGTAAGGATTTTTAATTAACGTTAACGACAAAGTCTCTAGTACCTATTGCATACCAATTGCGTGTATATAAATGGCCGCTGTACCCCTAAGCGAGTCATTGACTTCGCCTTAATTGCGAAATTACTAAATTCACGGCATGGATTACAGTTGGCCATGATTTATTGACGTTTGTTTGGCTGGTCCAGCTATTTTAGAATAATTAATTATTATCCTACCAATTTCAAGTCAGGTGCACCAGCACTTGGAGGGTTAAGCGATTCCGACGTCTATCGATTGTCAATGGTAAAAGCAACATTTTTTCAACAAATTTATTGACAAATTGACACATGAAAATTTTACTTGATTAATCGTTTCGTCAAAGAATTATATTTTCCAAAATTATTGTCCTTAAAAAAATTGCTATCTCAATGATCTAGGGCTATAGACAGGAGTTAAACATAAGCGAATAAGCGAATATTCTATAAACAGCAAATAACAAAGATTATTGTTATTCATGTATTTCCAGATTTCAAAATAGTCAAGGCTGATATACATATTTGATATGAGTTATTTGACAAAAAATCACATTGCAGGATTCATAGACTCATTACGTACCTAGCAACCCCTATGCGTACTGTTATTCCGATAATATTGAAAAAATGTCTATAAAATTAGTACAGCCACTTCGGTACAATCACTTAAAACAAGCATAATAATTTAGTAGTCTTTAGTTGCTAATTGTTTACTCTATTCCCAATTTAGTTGCTTTAGCATTTAACAGAAAGTAATGGCTGTGCCACAATGGGATTGAAGTTGCCACAGCCAAAGACATGCAAAAGAATAGATGAACGAAACAATAAAAAGGGAAAATTTCAATACTCTATTAATTTATTGCTAATTGGTTGCTGTATTTAAACATTTTTATATTAAAAAAAAAGCTAAATCTTGGGGAGGCATTTAGCATTGTAGTTGCTAACCCATCTTAACCTAACCTAACGTAGCCATTAATAAACCTATCGCAGCGTCGCGTTCTTAGTAGTTAAAGAATTTGGGAATTCATATTTAACGCATAATATTTTTAGTATCCTAAAGCGAAGCTTACATCGAATTTTCCAAATTCTTCCATTACTTAGGCACTCGGAGCTTGAATGGGCTTGGTAATGGGTTAGGTTCAGGTAGGTTGGGACTCCAATGCTAAAAGCCTCAAGGATGTTTCTATTTAAAAAAAAAAAAAATATTTTAAGAAGGGTTGAAAGGACTCCGGTCAATGGCCCGTTGGCAACATGTACAAATTGTAAAAAGAAGTATATGTATTGTATAAAGTTTAAATCCCCGAAGAAATGTAACGTATTGTCAATAAACTCAGTCTTACCAGTATTTTTTTAAATGTTAAAATATAGCAACTAAATAATGAATTATTTACTACTATAATAATTTTTCGAATCGCCCCCTAACAGAGCGAAAGCAATAAAATCAAAATTACAGTACCTTCGTATGCTTGTTTTAACTGATTCCGTTGAAATGGCCTTAAAACAAAAATCTTTAAGCGAATGCAAAAGTTTCGAGATAGAAGTATGACGATGAAGGTAATCCGAATGACAGTTCGATGAACTAATCGTCGGGGAAGGGGAAGTGGCAGATAACATGTCCAATCATTAAAACCAAGGTTACCACAGAAATAATTATCAACGGGATTCCCAGAAGCGGGACACGAACGATGCTGAATATGATGTCGAACTTCTGATTCACTTTTTTTTTTTCGATTTTCACGCGTGTCGTAAAATCGATACGGAATCTCGAAAATTCTCGTTGTCGGTCATCTGACTTCTGAAACTTCAGCTGTACCTATGTACATATCTTAACTGTTAAGTATCGGTATGTTAGTTTGACATTTTACGTAACCCGATTTAAAATGACACGATTAATGAGACGAAATTCCTATTTCAAGGAACGACGTCATTGATAATATTAAATTAGGCCTACGAAGGTCAACTGAAATCCCCACTGCCTAAGTAGGTGGTAGACAGTGGTAGACAGTGGTAGACTCCAGTAGACTCCAGTAGACTCTCACTGACTCTCACGATTTGAGGGAGGCGGGTGAAGAGACGATTGCAATGGCGTAGCGATGCAGGAGAAATCGACTCCAGCCTGGTAACCTGCATCTGCATAAACCTTGTCGTGATTTACGTAGTTGCTGCGTCACTGCGCATCAGCAACGCTGGGCAGGCGGTGGCGGCACACGTGCTGCGATTTACGAGCAGACGCCGCCCTCGTACTTTTTCATTCTGGGACGTCTGATCCTCGAAAATATAAAAATAAAGAGGAGAAAATGGTAAAAATAATTTGGAAATGTCAAAACAAGGTTATATTGGGTTCTGACCATACAAATAATGTTGCTTGGCTACTTCGTCTTCGGTCTTGGCCCGAGGTTTGTGAATATCTCTACGGGATTGTATCTTTAAAAAACGAGATATAAAATATTTCAAAGATATTTTTGATTGACCCAGTTTCGTGCTGTTCACTTGGCGATTGGCGTCGCCAGTGAATCATCCACGACACTGATTCTACGTGAATTTGCTGTGTTATACTGAAATTAACGGAGTTTTACGGTTTAGTGCAGATTTCTAAGTACGTTGTCGTGTTTGCGCGTCGCGACGCTTCCAACTGGGAGGGCTATTGTTTGGGAGGGCTATTGTTTTATATGGAGAGGGCCAGAGAGTCAGAGATTTTTAACGACGATACGAATAACTCGGACGATCGAATTGAACTTACCGACGAATTTTGACATATTTTTAGAACAGTTTTACTTGGTGATCGAACTTTTAAGAAATAACTAATAATTCATCGGTGAACAGTCTGTCCACTGTCTGATTTGGTGTCTCCAGCTGCCGAGTTATCTTTAGTGGTTTAGGTATGTGCTTTTAATTGTTCCGTAATACAATATAGAGGTCGTCTGGTACGAATTATAATTAGTCAGGTTAAACAAAAGTGCTACGAAATTATTGTTAAATCGAATTAATCATGTTTCAACCAAATTTTTATTTCCTTCTCCCGTGTCCTATCTGTCGGTTACGTAACGGAAATAATCTTTCGAGTAGTTTTTTTTTTTTTCTATTTTTTTGTTTCGATAATTATTAGCGAACATTAATTCGAATGAGAATGGTGATATACGAAGCTACCGACATATTTTTAATGCCCGATAGTATTTAACGGGGAGGTTGTCGAGTTTTCTTGATCCTAGAGGCATCCCGACATCGTCCTCGTGGCCGTAGTCAGTAATCGTAGATTGATCTAAAAGCATATTGTATACAAGAATTCAAAGTATTTAAATAAAAGCTTATTTATTGCCGACTTTTGCATTTCTTATTGACCGAACGGTCAAAGCCATATTGATCGTGATACTATGAAAAATGTATTAATCAAAAGCGTAGACTTTATAGATTATGTATGAATAGAAGTGACAAAAGTATAAAGCTCCTGATATCACGATATCAGCGATATTTCCATTAAACCTAGGTAGTGACTAGCCTTCAGTATGGCTCGGTTCGGCACGCCTGTCAGACCATCTTCGAGAGCTCAAAAGCGGCGGGAAATTCAAAGTGCTCGGTGAAGAAGAAAACAGTTTAATAACCAAATGTGAATATCCGTTTTGCAATCATAATTTATTTCATCATGTTTGGCAGCACCTGTAATTCGATAAAAAGGATAAATAAGGATGAACTTTAAAAAACATAAAGAAACTAATTAAACCTCACTGTAGAAGTTGACACGTCAATTTGGTGAAATTCTAATATCGTGCCTTGGACAGAGAAGTTGACTAAATGAATAATTTAATTGGACGATGGATGTGGATAAATAATATTTTCTAAATAGCGGAGAGAGTGCCATATGCTCCAGATTATTATGGACGAGACAAATAGATGTTACCAGAAGATCCTCGTGGTGATAAATTTATGAATAACGCGAGCTATGGAATTGAGAGCTAAGATCATTTACCAGGGTGTCGAGAAAACACGGAGCGATAAGGTCGATGATGTCAACAAAGGTGTGACTTTACGTAATGGAAATAGCTCGTATCTTTCAAACAATTATAAAAAATCGTACAGTGATTCGAATTTGGATAGTGATGTTAAATTCAGATTGGATAATCCTGAGGAGACAGATAATTTTCTAGTCAGGTATCATGGTAAAACTTACGATATCAGTGGATTGATGAAATATCATCCTGGTGGACGTAAAACTCTTAAACCTTATAAGGATCGCAGTTTAGATAGAGTCCTGGCCGAGACTCCGCATTCGGAGGCTGCGCATCATCTCTTTGAGGAATTTGTCCTTGAAAATCAAAGTGAATACCAGGATATAGAGGTGAGACAAGTTAGAGGGAGAAGAAGAAGATTTTTAATATTTAAATTTAGTTCAACCGTTCTACATGTGGTGGTCTGTAGGCGATTATAACCTGACACAGTCAGCTAATAATATGTTCCATTATCTTTTTTTGCGTAATCAACTAACTTTGATAAGAGAGTCAGGAAACTTTCGACTTTTCACTTTGCTCTTCGATGTAGTCCATGTATGATACTTCAGTAATTTTAATCGGATGAATTCTACCTGCTGGCTGTTTATTATATCAGTTTGTAGGCGCAATGACGTCAAATATTTAGGTAGGCAGTCGCCATTACAAATGAGCACATACGCGCGATTATTTGTACGGAAATCGAAAGAATCTTTTAATCGATTTAAATCTACAGGAAAAATGAAATTTTAGTATTGCACGAGTTTTAATACGTTTGCAGACGTTTGACTTTTACGTTATAATTCGGCGCATGCGCAGATTCAATTTCGTGTTTAACTCGCGGTAATGTACTGCGACTGCGCAAGTCAAATCATTTTGTCACGATAAAAAAATCTATTTATAATTCTTAATTAGGCAATGCATGTAACGTATAATAATAACGAAATTTAAAGCGTTGCGCCTTTTTTTTAATCCGACATGCATAGGGTGTAAAAATATAATAAATGATATTCATAATATTTAACATGGTTAATATTTATTTTTCACAATTTTTGCTAATGTGTTTAAAAATGATCTGGGTGTGTCGTGCCTAATCTCACGCATACCGGGTTAAATGCACAAAGTAATATATTCATGTGACTATTTAAGAATCAGGAACGTGTCTGCCATTTGTCAGTAGTTTAAATGATTCAAGGTTACAAACAAGCAAAAATTATTTTTTATTTTTCATTAGTCATTTCGGTTCTTAGCGAGAGATTCACGCGCCGCGTCAAAACGATCTTTAAAAGTCAATTCTGTGGGCGTCCTCTTGATTTACCTGATTAGATAGACAATTTATCAAGTTTATCAATTAATTCCAGAATGAATTACGGACTGGATTCGTACCGGGAATTTCTTGAATACAAACGTAAATACGATAACTCAATGAATTGTTTATCTCAGGATTTCATTAAACAATTATCTTTTTCATAGTGTAATATTTAGTCATAACAGACTAATAACTTTTCGCATGTCTGTACATGACCACATGTGAACAACAAGTATGATTCATTTATATTTAGACGAATTAAACTCTTCACGTATCAGGACATAAATTACTGACTCTTGTTCGTCAACATGAACATTACACGTATGTCGTTTCATGATATTAACAAGCGACCACGGACACAATAAGGTCTTTGCAACCTTAATCTTTAATGCTAAATAATTCCATGTAAAAAGTATTTCTGCAAATATGAGAAACAAAAAAGACGATGCTTCATAGGTATTTCCATTTTTATCTTTTATCTTTCAGAAACTCGTTAACTGGAACCAACCTATCCTTTGGCAAGTAAGCTCATTAAAAGACAGATACTGGGAATGGGTGAATCTTCCTGTAAATCGACCTATTCGACTCTTCAAATCAAATTTTCTGGAACTGCTCACTATCACGCCCTGGTATCTGATACCGGTTATCTGGATACCGATATCTCTATATTTCTTTTACTTAGGATGCACCACAGACATTTCTGACAGTGTTGGTAGGTCCTTGACGAATATATCGATTTTTACTTTATTTTTATACGATCAATCTCTTAACGCACTCGTTATATTTTTTGCAGTGAATTCCATGCCGCAAATAATTATTGCATTTGCGTGGGGTCTGTTACTATGGACATTTTTGGAGTACAGTCTGCACCGTAAATTATTCCATATGAAACCACCGCCGGATTCGACAACTCTTATTACTCTTCATTTTCTTTTACATGGTTTACATCACAAGGTACTGTGATATTACTTTATTAATGCTTGTAAGACTTACAGGGTTGAATAGATATAGCGCCGATGGATGCTTATTATTATGATTATTAACAACCAAGATAAGTTTTTCGACTATAAGTGATAAAGGACTAGACGTCGGGTGAGGCCTATGACTCACACAGTCTTTTATTCGATTAATCATATAAGACACTTACATAATAGTGATTGACTTATCTTTTACAAATTTCTTAATAGTTTTTTTTTTCAGGCACCCTTTGACGGACAGAGACTCTTGTTTCCACCAGTTCCCGCCATAGTTGCCGCGACAATTCTCTTTAATCTTTACAAATTACTGTTTCCTGCAGTAATGATTAATTTTGTAGCCTCTGGTACAATGATAGGTTTGTAAAAAGATAACATCCGTATCTTCTTCATTTCAGGGCGATACAAAAATGTAATATTAATGGCTCATATGTTTCAGGATATTTATGTTATGATTTAATACATTATTATTTGCACTACGGTGCGCCAAAGGCTGAAACTTATTTGTATGTGATGAAGAGATATCATAATTATCATCACTTCTCGCATCATGAAGAAGGTAATTAGGATGATACAATACACTTGCAGGTACAAGTTTTAAGTATATTCTAAATTTTCAGGTTTCGGTATAAGCAGCAGACTGTGGGATTATGTATTCGGAACTCTCATAACGTTGAGGCAATTAATAAGAGCTATCGAATGGTAGCCTAAGAATTATAATAAATTATATCACTTTATTGTATCAAATACATATTAGAAATTGCGCTACATTTATTTTCTCTTATGAATTTTAAATAAATAACAATGCGACACGCATAATTTATAATTATACAGTGGTGTCGGGCCAGATCGATTGTATCGTTGAGAATTAATAATTAATTATTGATTTAATAATCTACTTTCGCTGATGAACAATTTTTAAGTACTGATAAGGAAGGTGTACAAGTAACAAAAATGTTAATGCTTGTACGTAAAACCGAACTAAATTCAAAGAGCGCCAAAGATTTTTATACATATGTTTAAAATTACTCGATTGCACTCTGTACTATTTTGTACCAATAAATTGCGTATTAGACCACAAGATCATTTAAGTACATAATTTAATAGATTTATATAGAATTCCATCTAGCGAGGCAAAGAATATTTAGTTTGTGCGAGAGATATTTGACTTAAAGGTGCATATTAATAATTTTTCTCAGGTCCATATTAAAAAATTAAATATAAATAATATCAGAGAACGTTAAATGCTACAAATTGTCAAATATTTGAAATTACAACAATATTGTCAAAGGCTTAAACCTATAAATTGCTTGAGAGCACGAAGATATTAATGAGAGCAAAAATATCTTTTGGAATGCCATTATGTCTACAATTTCACGTTGCCTCTGGTTTTGCATTCTTTCTACCCATACTTAATTGGGGGAATGTGCTTTTATTTGGAGGTGGATTTAATCTGGACGAAAGTTGAATGAATGCCTCGTACAAGCTTGGCCTATCCATAACATTAACTTCATAATGTCGAAGTTTCTCTCTTGTACACCAATTTGTTGCTTTACTGGCAGTGTTCTCCAAATTGTGAAGTTCTGTATCGGTCTTTGTTCTGTTACCAATGACAATGATTACTATCTCCTTTTTATCTTTATTTTTATCAATGTCTTTTTTCAACGGGAACAAGACATCAAGAGATTCAGGCTTGGCTGTGTCATAAACCAGTACGTAACCATCTGCAAAGCCTAAATAATGCCTTGCTAATTGCTGATTGTTCGTGTTGCTTTGTAGTGGCTCTAATCCAGCAGTATCATAAAATCGAACATTTTCCTTAGTTCCACGATCAGTTTCAATGTTAGCCACGTATATATCTTCAATAGTTGGATGAATTTCCTGATCCGATAATGTCAATTGCTGATTACAATATTTATCAATGATAACCTACATATTACCTGATATCAATATACCATAACCTCTCACACTTACGGTAGTCGAGTTGACGTTTCCATATATAAGCTGCTCTAACAGTGCAGTTTTTCCAACTCCTTTCATTCCACAAACAACCACTCTTGTAGTTTTTCCCATATTTGGGATTTGTACTTTAACGGGCAGAACCGATCTTTACGTGACGCGATACTTAGTATAGACATTAAGAATCGTTTGTCTACGTTCAGATAGTCTTTCAGGTATTTGCATTTAATTAACCAATAGTTTCTGAGTAACCTAAACTTGAATAAATTAACTTGGGAGAAAAAACCCGAGTACAGCCATCAAGGATAAGTAATTAGTGCATTTATTCATTAACCTGATATCATATCCTTTATAGCTAGGGGGAGTTGATTACCTCACGGACATCCGGAATTTTAATAGCGTACAAATCAGTTTCCAGTTTTTCAACAATACATTTGGAATTACGTGATATTTGAAAAAAATTGGGAAAGTATCGTTTAGTGTACATATATTTTTATGTTGTAATTGAGTACTAGACTAAGAGGTTAAAGTTTGATACTTCTGAAATATCTTAGCAATTTTCGTCTTATATAGTTTTTAAACTGTCATTATTAGTAATTCCTTCCAGCTATATTCAATTTAGAGTAATTAGGGAAAAAGTAAAAAATACTTACGCATTTATAATTCCTCAGCAACTAGTGCGTCTTAGATATCACTTTTTATTCTTTCGTCTTTATAATTCAAAATAACTGTTTATCTAGCAAGCTGATGAATACCCGTATCTTTACCAGGAGAATAATCCACTCTTAAATTATACATAAGGTATTTACAAAGTATCTTATCGTACATACGTTCATTATTTATACACTTTATTGTCGCGATATTTGCAATATTTAAATTCCCAGTGTTCGCACACTCATGCATCGAATAAAATTGAATATCTCTAGAATACAATATAACTAGGTTTTTTAGTAACAGACAGCAGAGATGAGCATCTCTGGTAACAGCTAATTTGAAGAAGAAGGCGAATTCTGCAGTTTATCCCAGTTTAGCCCTCCTTTTTTAAAGAATTATCTGAATTATCACAACAACAATCGATAAAGAGTTACCACTTGTCGCCAGTTGCGTATTCTTCATGTTCCGAGTTGGAGCGCCGATTTCGGGCTATACAATTTTGTATGAAATTTTCACGAAAGACAGCTTATTCGTTATAATAAAAATAATACTGAAAATTTAGTTACAATTAGGCTTCTAATTAATAAATGTTATTTTCATGCAGATAATCGCTTTGGATTTATTTTAGTATTCTTGTTGAAATCTTGGCCATATATTGCCACGTCGAGACTTTGAGTTCAAAATCCAATTTGACAGATGCCAAAATGACTAAAGACGATCAAACGAAAGAAGATATAAAAGAGTTGACAAAAAATGATAAATATTCGATTCTACTACCTACTTATAACGAGAGAGAAAACTTGCCAATAATAATATGGCTTATTGTCAAGTACATGGATGAGTGGTGAGTACTGAAGTCATGGGTAACCTAAAAATGTTGAAGTATTAAAAAGGATTATTTGCAGTGGAAGTGCCTACGAAGTCATAGTGATCGATGACGGTTCTCCAGATGGTACGCAGGACGTTGCGAAGCAACTGCAAAAAATTTATGGAGAAGAGAAAATACTGTTAAGACCAAGAGAAAAGAAATTGGGTCTTGGAACCGCATACATACATGGAATTAAACATGCTAGTGGCAACTTCATCGTTATAATGGATGCTGATCTCTCTCACCATGTACACATATTAACAATTTTATCTAAAATCGTCAATGTTTTGTAGACTAATTGACATATATATTTTCAGCCAAAATTTATTCCAAAAATGATTGAGCTACAGAGATACTTGGACCTGGACATTGTCAGTGGTACAAGATACATTGGAGATGGTGGTGTTTACGGTTGGGACTTCAAGAGAAAGTTAGTTAGTAGAGGCGCCAATTTTTTAACACAGCTAATGCTCAGACCCGGGGCTAGCGATTTGACTGGTAGTTTCAGGTAAGAATCTGAAAGCTGAGCTAACGACAAAAGGATATTAATTTTCTATTTGCGTTACAGACTATACAAAACGCACGTACTGGAAAAACTCATTGAATCCTGTGTATCCAAGGGCTATGTATTCCAAATGGAAATGATAGTCAGAGCCCGACAACTCAACTACACAATAGGTGAGGTTCCTATAAGTTTCGTCGACCGGGTTTACGGAGAATCGAAACTTGGTGGTTCTGAGATATTCCAGTTTATTAAAGGTCTCTTATACTTATTTGCCACCACATAGCCAAAAATGAACTTTTAACGATTATTCCATGTACAATAAAGGCCATCACATATTACTGTATATTTGAGAATTCGTGTACAATATTATTTAAATAAACTATTTCTTTTTAATAAAAATTACTTTCAAGTTAGTGTCATTATAAATAAGATATCTCTTGGGACCCACGTGGATTTAAGACACGTGGGCTTGAATGATGAATACAGAACACGTAACGATTTGTGTCGCCCCACCCACCCTCGCCGCACCCTCTGACGTCACGCAGCCTCCGTTTATTGATCTCTTATGAAATTACTGTCTATATTTTGACTCGTACGTAGAAGATGACCATTCCATGAAACGCGTCAATGATTTTCCCACGTCCGTTATAAAATGTTGATATCTACTTATCAAATTGCCCTAAGATGGACCAGCTTTCCTTTCCACAAGACGCTGCGTCTTTAAAATTTCAACGAGCTAACATACAGGGTGTCTAAGAGCATCCGGAAATCCCTGAAGGCCATTACGAAATTATATAATACGATGTGGCTCATTTTGTTATACAATTATTACCTCACTAATTTATATTTGTAATACAAACCAAAATCGTTTATCAAATTTTAATTTCAACTATTAGTTTGACATTATTAAAATATATGGCTAATAGTAATCCAAAAAGTAATTAATTGATCATCCCGATAGATCCTCGACGAAGTGATAATGTTTATAGCTTTCGGTAGTCATTAAAGAATTCTCTAGTGTAAAGTATTCCAATAGCATAAGGCATCGTGTTAGCGTTATTAGCTCGTAGAGCTCGAAACTCCCTCAGTTTCGTGGCAACCTTCGCCGCGGGCAGACCTGCAGTCGAGATTGTTGGTTGCTTGCGCGCCGGGGTGAAACTTGCAAGTTCTCAGATACGAGCTTCTCAGATGACTGTGCCTTTTCGATTTGACATTTACGTTCGGCTTTAATAGATTCCCGTTAGACTTCGAAGATCCTATTGGAGTATCGAAAAATTCTTCGACATGCCGCAGAAAATTGGATTCAACGTCGTATACGCAACGAGTAAGCAGATCTCATAGAATTCTTAACGTTTTCCTTGAGAAAAGCTTCAAGACAGTACTAACCTTCATCCGTATTTCGATAATTTCTCCAAAAAAAAATCGTTAATTCTATGAGTCTGATAAATTATTTTGATATAAATACACCATAAATATGTCAGTCCCCATTAAATAATCCCATGCAGGATTTCGGAGCATTGATTTTCTATGATCGGGCATGACACGTTTTGATTATTCTACCATTATTCTCCGGTCCAATTCTTCTATGCTCTAATATCCTTTAAGTACTTTTCATAAAGATGATAATAAAACCACGTGGATTTTCTGCTCTTTGCCATTTATTAATCCATCTCCGGGACATAGCACTCGGGCTTATGACCCAAATTAAGAAAATACGTCGTTGGGGCTAATTTTTTTTTTCTTGTCGTACAACGCCCAGGCGAAGAAGAAAGACACTCGTCTTTGGAATTAAACGTCCATGGACCAACCGTACGTGGTTGGCAGAGTGCAAGAAGATGCGGATATCCTCAGGAACTTATCCTGCGTCTTCATGGACCGACTAAGCTAACTAGGATACAAGTACTCGCACATCAATACCTCATTCGTGAGTATCGTTATACTATGTATAGTATAATACCAAATAAGCATTGCCATAAAAAAATTTATTTATCAAATTCAAATCTTTCTCTTGATAATGAAACTGATTAGTCCAAGAAAAGTGAATTGGCAGATTGCTTCGAGGAACTACTCTTCTGAAACTTCATTTTGCTCATAATTCTTCCCATTGTAGCTGAAAAATTGGAAATCTGGACGTCCCAAGAGGAAAATGCTTCTAACTCCACGGATTTCATGTATTTAGGATATATCACTCTTTCGGATAACGCTTCGACTCTTTACAAGAGCAGAGAATTAAAAAGTGTCGCGCTTCCGGAAACGGAAGCCGTGACCTTGAAGCTGAGACTTCACAAGCCACATGCGAATGCTCACAATCTTCATGAACAGGTAGATAATTTCTTACCCGATACACGAAGGCCTTCACAGGATTTTCTGTATTAACTAATTCCATTAAACCTCAATCGAAAAAGAAATAATAAAATTTGTCAGTTTGTTCTATCAAGTGGCAGATTCTCTTTAGAAAAATAATTTCAAGCCATTTTTAGACTTGCATTTCGGTTATAACTCCGGGTACTCGCATGCCTATACGCCAGATCGATAAAAGCAATTACTCTAGACTAGATTCTTCGAAGAGACTATTTCCTTCCGACTAGGTAGAGTCTTCTACGAAATAGTCCAAGATATAATATAGCACATTGCTATCTATTAAGGCAAAAGTCACTATCTAAATATACTTGTTCACCTATAAACTTTCCTCAGGTTGGCCTCATAGCCATCAATATACTAGGCGAGCCTTACGGACAAGAACTCAGTGGCCAAGGAGATGCTCCCTATAATCCTCACTATACTTCACCCTACGATGATCTGGCATTTGAAATGTACGTAGATCGCGAAGTCGCCAAGATCATAAGACAGATGGAAGCCAAGAAACTACAAGCTGTCGAGGGTAAGCATCACAGTGACGGTTCAGGGGTTCAGGGGTTCAGGGTAGGCTTCGCCGATGGCATAACTCTATCTCTATTTATTCAGAAGAAAGATTCGAGTACGCGTCGAAGCTCAAGGTGGCGATGGAGAATCTTAGAAAATCTGGAGAACGTCTGGGGAAGTACGAATTGGAGAAGAAGTATGCAATAGCCTTGGAGGATTATGACAAAGCAAAAGCGAAGAAGGCACAGGCGCAGCTTTATAGACAGCAGGTCTACCAGTCCCTGGAAGTAGAGGATTTATTAGAAATTCATGGAGTGAGTTTCTGCATTAAATAGCGTCGATTAGATACCTTTGACAAGTTTGGGACGCACTCCACAAAACCCTCGTTTTATCCTTCTAGCCTCTGGAAAAGAATAATCTATCTACGGTCGAGGGCAAAGAATCGACGTCGGTTGATACGTGCGTCACTGCGCCGGTTACTGTTCCTGAGGAAATTACGTCGCCACCCAGGTTGGTCGTACCGGCAAGTCGAGAAGGTGCTTTATCTCCTACGGGTCCAGCTCATCAGCCACCGGTGTCTCCATTACATCAGAAGCCGAATAGCCCTGGTAAACTTTATTAATTTAAGATGTACAAGTTTCTGGAATACAAAATCATAACGTTATTCGTAGAAGTGACCGATAGTCCAACGAATGGCGTCTTGGAAAGGCTAAACACTTGTAACAAAGGTTCCCTCAGGAGAAAAACTAAATCGGCTGGTCCGGCACTTCGTTCGAGTTACGAAGCCTACGAGGAGAGAACCATTCCTGCACTCAGGCAGTAAGTAGACTCTCAGCTTCTTCTCTTAAGATTTTATTCAATTTTTCTGAGCCTCTCGACTTGCAGTTCTCACACGAATGAATTCACGAGAGAATGTCACATGGACAGCGCCGAGACAAAAGTCACCTCGAAGCTCAACGACAGGGAGAAGAAGCAGGCAGCATTACCAATTGCAGTCTTTGGCATGGATATGGTACTTGTGTCAATAATTTTATTGGGATTCTTTAATTATAAAACTGTTCGATTACTAAGGGTGAACTGATATTCCTCTGGGCCAGGTGGAAAAGTTTTACTCAAAACAATTCACTGACAAGGAGGAGGGCTTGATGCAGCTAAAGGAGGAACTAAGAACTTTTGATCCGGAAGTGTCGAAGCATTCAGCAAACAAAACTGCGCGCGCAGCTATTTTACTCTTGCACAGAGCACTGAGGGACAAAGTCTTCAGCGTGTACAGTCTGGCGGCTCAACTTATTAGAATTTTCTTTGCTGAGTTTGCTACTGACAGGTGAGTCTGTAAAATCTTGAAGCTAGTCTTGATAAATCAAATAAATTTCCATCCTTAGGGTGTCCTCGCCAGAAATTGCTCGCAGTGTAGACCGACTGCTTCCTGAACTCTTGACAAAGTCAGGAGACACTACTCCCAGGATACACAACATGGCAGTGCATACTATACTGAGTATGGCGGATGTTAAATGCGTGCGAGAACTTCATATAATACCGGTTCACCTGAGTAGACCAGTCAGTAGCAGTACTCATCAGAGACTTGCACTCAGTAGATTGGAAATGGTCGAACAATTGATACTGAATCATGGAATATCAACCGATAAGCAAAGGTGACATTATGAGTGCGCCAAAAAAGAAAAGAAGATAAAGAATTGCGCTTTTCCATACCGAACCCTCAGGATTACCTCTGCAATGAAAATGATCGGTTTTGATATTTTCATCCACCAGAGGTCCTGTCTGACTTCGAATGACATAATACATTTATTCCCATAAGGCATTGTAACTGTTGCAGCGGCCTGACATGTCGAACCTTATCCGAATTGGGCTCCTCGGGTCTTCATCATCCTGCTGAAGCCGTTAGGAAAGTTTCTGAGCGAATTTTGGTTTTGGTCTACAAAGTTAATCCACGACTTGTACGGAAACAATTGCCACCTGACGATGACATCACTAGGAGAAACTTGCTATACCGTCAGCTCTTCCACGAGTTTGATTTGATAGATCTTCAGGTACGTGTATCGAAGATGTGGATCCTAATAAGTAATACGTAACTTAAAACGATTGTACATTGATTACATACGTTTATAGAGAAAAAAGGAATCGGAATCAAATCAAAAACCAACGACAACACCGACGCGTACAAAGTCGGCAGAAAATCATGTGGCGAACATAACGAAGTCACCGCCTAGAACGAGTCCGGCCGTTAGTACAGCCAGTTCCACGAGTATAACGTCGCCGTCCGAGAACAGCGCAGATCAGAAGGGAGAAAAGTTCGTAAATCTTCTATAATAATTGTCACTTGATTCGACGATTTACAAGTAAGTGACTCCTCGGGATTTTCAGAATGTGCATATTTTGCTTGTCCAAGGGACAAGTTTATTCGGAGGAAGGACTCAATATTCACTACTGGCGTAGTTGTCCCATGTTGACGAGATGCGAAGCCTGTAAGCAGGTCGTAGAAATTTCCTACTTGAATTTACACCTTTTAAGTGAGTCCTAACCTATACCTTGTACCGACTATTAATAATGAGAGCGATAAAATTAATTCATGAACGTGAACTTTAGATGAGTGCGATATGAGGAGCAATTATGTTAAGTGCGATACGTGTAAACAAGCCGTGCACGAAAGGACGTTTAAGGAACACGCCAAGGACGAAAAATGCACAAGTACCAAATATTCCGGTTGAGAAATGTCTTTAAATATTATCTTTTGCTAGTCTGATTTCTTTTTTTCAGAACCTATAGAGGGCTACGAGCGATGTCCCCTTTGTCACGCTCATGTGAATCAGAACAAATGGAGAGAGCATCTAATGGGTGAACATCCTTGCACTAACAATCCACGAAATAAAATAAGTAAACCTTGTGAGTCATCGAAGAGATTAATTAATTTCAAAATCTTTAATGTTACGGTCACCCCCTTTACTCTGTCTCTTTCAGGCACAAAGTCATCCTCAAATTCTCAAGGTCTCAGTGGCAAGATGACATCACCCACTGGAAGAGATTATTAGCGACAATCATTGTCACAGCCGAAAAGTCATCAGTAGAATGTAAAAAGTTGACAGAGACAATTTTTGATTTTTCTTTATTTAATAGTCTACGATATACGTTATTAGTCGCCTAGTCTTTTTTCATGTTTCTACTTATATTTAGATGTTTTTATAGTAAAACCCGTCCTTCTAATATTAACGCCAGATAAACGTAGGAACGCGTTATTCCCAATTAGATTGGGAAAAAGCATGAACTTGCGTGACAACGTAGTTGAGTTTCCGGTACAAGTTTATATGCCGTGCAAGAATTATTGCAGGGGACGAATGTCCTTTTGTCACGCATCATACTAATTCGAATAACATAGTCATTTTTCAAAGTTAGCTGGACCCAGTCACGACGTCGAGTATTCGCAGCTTCCGGTATCCTACAGTTTCTTTCTTCTGATGTCCAGCTGACAAAAGTCCAATGGTATTTAGCCGTCTCAGTCTCACGATGATTCCTTCGCATCCGGCCATGTTTATACGTACTCTTAGCACATAAGTTTAGAAATTTGGATTCTACTTTTTACGGCGTTCCTGGGAAACGGTGGCCGAACAATAACTTCGAAAGGGTACTCTACGCTCAAAACCGATATCGATTAAGTATCTAGTAATTAAAGTATAATGGAAATTTCTTAAATCAATTATTTCATAGGAAAAAAAAAAAGTGAATAATTAAACTGGGAGTTGATTCTCATCTCGTTACACCAATTCGTTCCTTTATTAAACCTGTAAATCTGTCTCACTATTGTATCAATTATATCACAATAGGCCCAGGGCATCGGATCCTTACCCCTTTATTTGGTTTCCTTCGTAGTTTCCGGTTCCATTGTATTTTCCTCCTGGCCAGCATCTCCCTTTGTTTCAATCCCATTTTCGAGCAACTTCTCTTCATTGAGAATATTTTTCTCGATATTTTCTACCTTCATCGCTACAGCATCTCGATTCTCTTTAAACTTGTTCTTCTCTGGAGCATCAGATGTCAGTTGGAACATTGATATCCACACTTGATCCTCGTTCGTAGAAATATTTCATCAGAAAGAATTACTTACCGAATTTAGAGCAGTCGGCGCCCAGTAACCTCAGGTAATGAACAGCGTCATGAATAGGAACATAGGCCCTTAAGGACATCGTACCCCTCCAGCCAACCATTTCAAGTTTCAAAGGGTTATCCGATTTGTCCTCCTTGTACAATAGCATACAGCTCCCAGTAGCTAATTAACAAGGTAATCGATCATTTGAATACATAATTGAAAAATATAATATCGATTAAGAAAATAATTAGTCTTACCAAAATCTTTAACGCGTTCTTGCGTTTCTGGACTAAGCTTTACAATCTCCGGAGGCGTGTGTGGGTCATCATTCTGCAGGAGCATGATTAGGTCATCCTTTGTTATATGAACCTTCCTACAATCTCCCACGTAATTGAAAATACTTCGCATCCCTTCTTGCGCGAGTCTGAACGCACATTTCATATTCTTATTATCGCAACGAACAAATGCCTTGACGCCCGTATTGATCATCTTCACTTTGATCTCATTGGATAAAACAATATCGCGAATTGCGGGTGACGTGAAGTATATATTCTTTTTTTTCCCTTCTTGACACCTCACGAGTAGACAGCGAGGATCCAGTTTCTCTGATATCGCATAGAATTCTCTGTTAATGTGCAAGGGGTCATTAAGGACCAGTCAAATTTTGAATTTCAAAGGAATTTTATAAGGACACTCACTTAATGGACGGCCACACATCTTCGTTTTCATCTTTGAAGAATACAAAGGGATCTTCACGATATCCAACCATGCGTTTCCGTTTTCTTTGTGGACCCCATGGCTTCTTTTCTTCTTCATCTAAAGGCCTCTTCTTATTATCCCCTGTTTTCGCTTCCCTCTGAGCTTCTTCCTCTAAACTCAATTCATTCGGATTTTCGTGAATGATTTGCTTATCTGCAGACTTATTAATAGACTCTTGATTCTCCCAAGGTAGGGCTGATACCTTTTCCAGTACAGCCACAAAGAAGCCTCCTGTGTCTTGATGGTGTGGCAATATCCTCATACTAAATGATTAAAGTCAAGCGAAACAAATAATTTTGCAATCATGAATGGCTAGCGAATTTGTACCTGCGCTCCAGATGAAATTTCGCAGCATCTTCGGGCTTCGGTGGAAACATCTGTGGGCGAACTTGTGTTTGCCATTGTTCAGGAACTTCTTCCCAAGAATTGTAATATTGAAGATTTTTTGAAGCGGGTAACCAATGTGTTACTCCTACAATTTATAGATGGCAGTAGTAATAGAAATCCAGTGACGAGGCGATAAATTTAGATGGTAGAAAAGAGGCGACCAGGACTAACCAGGATTACAATTGAGACCGGGTGCTAAATTTCGAGCGTCAACCAGCTGGACGGAGTCGCCTGTTTCTACCAGAAGTCTGTGCAGGACGGCTTCGTTTTCTATGGGATTCAGAGAGCAAGTGGAATAGACCAACCTGCCACCAACAGCTAATAACTCCAATCCTCTTTTCACTATCCTATATTGAATTCTGCGAAGGAAAGTAATAGTTGGATTTCAATTTATACAGAAACTAAAAGCGAGAATAATTTTTTACCCATGAAGGTTATTGCCGTTAGCTGGACTCCATTTACACCAAATATCAGGATTTTTTCTCATTGTACCATCACCGCTACAAGGTACATCTGCCAGGATTCTATCGAATCTAGGAAAGATATTTTTCTTTGAGTAACTTTAGATACACGGTAATAACATTGGTAAATCTGAACTAACTTTAGAATTCCTTTACTACCGTCCGGATTCGTCACGGTAAAACTTGGCATGACAGACGAGTCATGATTTGTAATAAGAATATTTGGACTGTTTAGTCTTTTAGCCTGATGTACCAGCATATAGCAACGGTTGTTATCCAAATCGTTGGCTATGACAAAACCCTCTTTAAAAAATATCATGTCTATAATAATTTCTATTGAAAATATTCATAAAGTAATAAAACAACAAGAGTTTAATCTACCAGGATGTGTATCCCCTTCGTCAGCATGTATCATTTCAATCAATTGTGCCGTCTTTGATCCTGGTGCAGCACACATGTCTAAGACCTATTTAAAAAAAGTTTAATCGTATACAGTTCTAAACTCGTTAACCACTTTATAGTATAAATCTATCAAACCTAGACAAACTGACAAACCTTATGGTGAGGTTTCACGTCAAGCACTAGCGGTGGAATCATACTAACTACTTCTTGTCTGCTGATACTTCCGCTACTAGTTTCAGCAATCAGGAAATTGTGTAATCTAAAATAAGCTTCGGACCTTCTGATATCCTTCCTCGTTAACTGCAACTGCCAAGCAAGTTCATCAGGATAAAATGGCAAGCACTTTGGCTTCATTTTCTCCTCCTCCTTTACAGCTTCTTGCCCGTCTTCTAATTTTGTATTAAGAATTTTCTCAAAGAAGTCTCCCTTAATAATTTCAAGCAAGGCCTTTGCTTCAGCCTTAGAACCCGTTATGCGAAATGCAACAGGAAGATTCTCCTTCATTGTTGTCATGAATGCATCCCACTCAGATTCAGGAACAATCTTCTGACTCTTGTAGTAATTTTCAAAATCCTTATTATCTCTAATGATATCGGCATAGCATCTTTGAGGAGTTTTATCCCATACATCCTTATTCTACAAAAAAATAATTACAATTGAAGTTTAATAGCACAATTGTTTTCACATAGCTCAACAAATCCGCCGGCAAACAAACGGCCATTGACTTTGACATTTACTTTTTGCTTTTCACGTCGCTTTTCTGCAAAATTCTTCTTTGGCTTATGCCTTCGTCCTTTTCCCATTTTTTCACGCAAATATTGTCCACAAAATAAAATTTCTTGAAAAACACGTGTTCACTGTCTTCAACAAGTATTGATGTGTTTAATGGCGCCGCCAGTGGCATAAACTGTATATGTATATGTATATTGAATACGTGCAATCATCCATCCGCAAGGCAACCCAAAATGTGTTCCGAAATTCACTGTCAGTGCTGGTCAGTGCTATGGGGGATCAACTTGTTCCTGTTTTATCTGCATAGAGTTATTTTCTTGCTTCCAGAGACGAGCAGGGAGATGCACAACGTTACGGTTTTCGGCTACCACGGGATACGCATTATCGACGGAGACGATGATCACAAAATCCTACTCCTAAATTCGCCGCTACGATTTAGTGCCATGTTTTTGGTATCTCCTAAAACCGTAGCGTTGTGCATCTCCCTACTCATCTCTGTTGTGCATCTTCCTACTAATTTCTGTCTGTAGAAATCAATGTGGGTACCCTTCTCTGTTAGTCCTTCCTCCATGTTTATCTGCTCTCAGTAACCTTTTGCCGTCTGCTGTATATTTTTCATTGGGTCATTTGAGAATATTGTGAATAAAATCAGAAGTCTTATTTATCATAAAGATAAAAATGACTGAGAATTTTATTATGGAGGAGGAATTATCACAGAAACACAAGAAAGAACGCAAAGAGTTGCAAGGTAACTAATTGAGGGTACATCACGTTCTGTGTTTAGACATTGTACTTTCTAAAATATTGCTCCTTTCATAGCTCAAATTCAGAATCTGAAGAAATCTATTTGTAAGGGTGATAAAAAAAAGAAAAAAGAGATTGCTGAAGAAATAGTTCGACTAGAATCCGATCTCGATAAGAGGCAGGAAGACGAGTTAACGTGCTTCAAACTATCCCAGACTTCGATCAAAGAGGTTAAATCTCAGAATTCTGAGTCACCGAAAAAAGAAATTGCTGATTTGGATTCACAGCCTGAATCTAATCAGAAACATGAAACCCAAAGAGTATCAAAAGCTCAGAAAAGGAGGGATAAGAAAGTTAATGCAGAGAAAGAACGGAACCAACGGATAATCGAACAAGAAGCACTGAATGTATTTGGAAAAAGAAATGTCGAGATGCAGACCATCAAAAAAATTCTTGTAGAACGAAATCTAATGATCTATGAAATTCCAAGTGACGGCCATTGGTACATGTTCATAGTTAATAATTCTACTCCATATTGCTGTACCGTTCACATAGTATACAATCCAAAATAAACATTGTCTTACAGCCTCTACAATGCAGTCGCACATCAGCTGAAAGCACTAGGTGAAATTCCCTTAGGGTTACATGACCTCAGACTGAAAACAGCTGTATATCTCCGAGAAAATATGAACGATTTTCTGCCATTTATGTCAAATCCAGACTCGGATGACTTACTCTCTCCTGATCAGTACGAGAAATACTGCAATGATGTAGCTAATACCAGTACCTGGGGCAGCGCTATTGAGGTATGGAAAATGAATCATCTAAAACAATAAAATCTATTAATTATATAAAATATATTTCTAGCTTCAAGTACTGTCTCGTGTACTAAAGTTACCAATTGAAGTGATTCAAGCTACAGGAGCTCCGTATATCATTGGTGGTGAATTTACACATGAGAAGAAAGTAACGCTGACCTATCACCGCCACATGTACGAACTTGGAGCTCATTATAATTCTGTAACGAAATACGTGCGCGACGGTGAAAGCTGATGAAACTTTAAATCAACAAAAAATGGACATTATTAGCTATAAAGCAAAAATCTGCCAATTCATCCACGTCATGATACTGACAGTAATGATGATATCAATTTAATCAGATTACTTTAATCCGAGACGAATCATGAAGAAGCTGCCACTATATTACAAAAAATATATAAAACCAGGTAGAATAAGGAATAACGATAATCATTATATTCGTAGTTTCTACAAGTACACGTCGTTTTGATGTAACGAATTTTTCGAAATATCTTCTACTAAATTAATGTATATAAATTATATTAAATACAAATATTACAACAGTTTGAGCTGTGTCAATGCAATGTTTTTTTATTTCCATAAAATTGTATAATTTATAGCCTGCATTGCTTTTTTTTTTGTTAATCACAAATGTTAATAAAAATCTAGTATTGTTGTTATTACTATTTTTTATTGATTGGTACCACTTGTATTACTTGACATCTCTTCATCGGGGGAATCCTTGTTCTTAGTAGGATCATCAGGCTTCATTGCGGGGAACAACAAAACTTCCTAAACAAAACAAATGTCAGTAAAAATAATGCTATTGTTGCCTCAATTGGTGTTACCTTGATATTATTTGAATCGGTCAGGAACATAGTGAGACGATCAATACCAAGACCCCAACCACCAGTTGGAGGTAATCCGTACTCCAAAGCAGTACAGAAATTCTCATCAACCAATTGGGCCTCGTCATCTCCAGCTGCTTTATCCTTTGCCTGCTGCTCGAACCTCTGCCTCTGGACTAGAGGGTCGTTCAACTCAGTATACGCATTGCAGATTTCCTTTTTCATCACGAATAACTCAAACCTCTCCGTCAAACCCTTCTCGGAGCGATGCCACTTAGCAAGTGGTGACATTACTTGTGGATGATCAAGTATAAACGTGGGGTTGACACACGTTTCCTCGATGAATTGACCTACCAGCTAAAGGAAAAAGATGTTATTGCAAATTTGACGAAATTCTAAGAGCAATTAAATAAATATTCTTTACTTTGTCCAGGAGTCTGGCTGTTGTTCTAGGCGGTGGACACTCCACGCCATGTTTGGTACACAGATCACTTAGTGCCTTGTTAGCCTCAGCTGTATGAAACTGATCCGGAGATGGTAATTTAACTTTAAGTACTTCTTCAATAGTTTTTATCATAGAAACCCTCCTAAAGGGTGGAGTGAAATCAATTTCCACACCCTCGCCTTCCGGTCCATCCGGATGATAGATCACTTTATAGGTACCATGTATACTCTTAACCATTCCTGCAAGCATGTCCTCGGTAATGGATATCAAGTCGTTGTAATCTGCATAAGCCATGTAAAATTCACAGGTTGTAAACTCTGGATTATGGGTCATGTCGATACCCTCGTTTCGGAATTGCCGTCCTATCTCGTAAACCCGATCAATGCCGCCAACCACTAGCATCTGCAAATACGGTTTATGGTTTTTATTCCATGACGATGATGCAGATATGTACTCTCAATGAATATTCTTCTTACCTTGTGATAGAGCTCTGGTGCGATTCTCATGTAGAGATCCATGTTAAGCTCATTGTGATGCGTTATGAAGGGTTTAGCTGTGGCTCCACCAGCAATCATATTCATCATTGGAGTTTCTACTTCCAGGAAACCATATTCGTCAAAGAATTTGCGGATATAGGCTATTATCTTTGCACGTGTATAGAAGATCTGTCGCACTTTGTCGTTCAATATTAAATCTAGATAACGTTGACGAAATCTGGTTTCCTATTGTAACGATAAATAAATGCCATTAGCAATCTGTATACTTATTAAAAGCAGCAGTAACAAACAGCAGTGACGATTGTACCGAGGTAAGAAGATCTTTGCATGGGCATACCTTGTCTTTTAGTCCGTAATGAAGATGAGGTAACATGTGCAAACATGGACTGAGAAGCTTAATACTCTTTGGCATGATAGAGAATTCTCCCTTTTTAGTTTTACCAGGGTTTCCTACAACGCCTATGATATCACCACGGCGGATTTTGTCAGTATCCTTAAAGAACTTCTCTTCGGATTCATAATGCTTGGCATTAGCCATCACCTGAATCTTCAAACCCTCTCCACGTAGATCGTAGAAAATGAGTTTTGCACCAGACTCCCGGATCGCATAAATTCTCCCAGCAATACTATGTGTCTCATTCTCAAGAATTTCACCATCTTTCACTATGCGACTAAATTTCTCGATAAACCCCTCCAGAGATATGGACACATGGAACTTATGTGGATAGGGATGATCATTGGATTCTTTAAGCTGTGCAACTGCTGCTGTTCGCAATTTGAAATACTCCTACACAGACAAAGATTATATTCAAAAATACCTGATGAGCAAATCATTAAGAATCTTCTGATATAAAAATGCAATAAATACACGCGGATTGATGTCTTCCTCATTGGGTTTCTCTTTCTTCTCCTTGGAAATAATCTCATTTCCAGCTGCTACAGTCTTTGCCTTGGCTTCCTTCTCAGCCTTCTCCTTGACCTTCTGTTCTGCCTTTAGCCGCCTCTTGAGCTCGCTGCAACCGTCGTTCCGTATTATCCTTCACTGCCTCAATTCTCATGATAAGCCAAAACGAACGTACGTACTTTAATAAAGATTGCTGTACTGAAATATGACGCAACTTTAAATGGCAAGGGAATGAACATTCATCGAAAAATGCCGGCCGAGAAATTCGTATTAGCCTACTGGAGAAGATTCTAAGCATCGTACCAATAATATTTTTATCAGTGGAAGCGATAAAGGAGCTTCGCGATTTCAGATTGGAGAACACATGTGATAAGTGTAGAGCGTCTTTGGAAGATTAACAATGATGTTACATCCGTCAAATAATATACCGAAAATTTCACGAAAACGTGGAAAAAGCGTGGCGAACGTGTGCAACCATGCGCGATGCGGAAATCACACGAGAACTAATGTCTCTGTCTACAAATCATTGATATTACACTGTACAATTACTTGTACTGACAGAAAAATAAATCAACAGAGTCGATTGACTTTAAAATATACTCTATTACTCACTTTTTCGACAGTTTCTCACACGCTACCTCGGCCATGTTGGCAAGAACTTCATAAAAGAATTTGTACCACGAGGTTGGTGCACTTGACACGTTTCTGTTTGAGCGTCAGAGCAGAAGTTACAACATTTAAACTGCATAGATAACGATTTTTCATTTACTTCATAATCGATATTTCTTGCAATATTCTGTCTGTATATTACGTTACAAGGCACTGAACTGATAAAAATCCAGTGGTCTAGAAACATTATATGGTAAAATCTGTTTCAACGAATAACGTCATTTTCTTCCACTTTATTCAGTCGGTCGTCATGGCGACAAACTCAGTAGTTATTTTATCGATAACGCAAGTTGTTCGGTGGTCGGTAAATCAAAAAGAGAATATTCTACGTTGCTTATCCTCACGAAGAATATTTCAGTGCTATCTATGAAAATGGACGGATGCTTCAGCTACAAGGAGATTAAAGCATTGCAGGAGTTAATCTCGCCCCAGGAAGATGTGGATTCGGATACGGATGACGACGATCTACCGCAGGCCGGAGTAAGAAAATTGGGTAAACTTATTTCATTAATTTTACCAAACCTCCGAATAGCCGTCAGACACATGAACTTTCCAAAGATAACCAGATGAATTTGAAGTTATTTTTCACTTTTCAAAGTGTTAGATCTTCCGTCTTAAAAGTTTTGAAGTCAGGCACCCATATTCTGCCATTTTGATTTCAAATTCTTCGTAAAGGACCAGCTGATATCGGTGCGTCGACGAAGGTATCGGCAGAAGAAGCAAACCAAAAGGGTCGCGTAACTCAAGTCAACACCGAGGATATTTGGCAGCTCGAGGAAATCAACAGACTGGGTCAAACGCCGGAAGTTTCGGACCCTCGTCAAGTTCCTGAGTACGAAATGAAGTTCAAACAAGCTGTGAGCACCGAGGACGTCTTCCTGGGAGTGAGTTGACTTCTTGACTCCTTTTTTTCCCTCTCATACAGCAGGTCATTCTTTCTTTCTTCCTTTATCTCTTTTAATATTTGCTCTTGACTCTGATCTTCTTTAGTACTATTCTTTTCTTGTATATTGACTCTGTCGACTTTTTTCATCATCTTTTCTCATGTTCAACGCGCGCCATTTCTCTACGGTCTTCTGTCTGACGCGAAAATACAATCAGCTCAAATACAGGGCTTAGTGGATGTAATGATATTGTCAGAATCTTGATTTGATTCCTAACTAATAACATTTCCACAATGAGGCAGCATAACAAAATAACATAAAAGAAAAGAGCAAATCGTACAGAGGACAAAAATGTAAGAACGCCAACAGCCAATGGAAAATCCTCGGTCGTGCCATTCGCGCATATGTAATGTCGTTAATTTGCGCGGAATTCCAATAAATTTTGCATCCACTCGACACGCACTTGTTAACTCTAACAAAGCTAATTTAACCCGCTGGAATTATCGGCGCCGACAAGCATCGCTATAGAAGTCACAGAAAAGCTAAACATACTCAGTAATTTAGTCCAATCTATCCGAAGGAATTGTGTCTAATAAAAGTAACATTTTTCAGATGAACTACAAGACTCCCGGCAGTGCTTCTTGCGAGTGGATTACAGTTTCCATTAAGCTACCTGGAGAAGCTCGGGACAAAGTTGAACTGAACGTCGAGTCAGACTCGTTAGACATCAGGAGTCCCAAGTAAGTAACGTGAACATTTTAAAAGCATTAAAAACTCGCTTATACACAAAAATATAACGACGCTCTCGTAATACCAAAGACAAAAACAAAGAAATATAACCTAACCTAACACTTAGGTATCGTTTGCATCTGCTGACGCCACACGCAGTCGAGCCGAACCAATCATCCGCCAAATGGCACGTCGAATCGTCCACTTTAGAGGTTACACTGAGGCTAACACGAGAACTAGATACCGTCAACTTTTAATATCCAGGCCATTCGTTTCGATCTCGTCACGTCTGGCAGCATCGACACCAGCTACTTGGCAATCAAGAATAATCGCTTCCAGGGACAATCACGCTAACGATCACGAACTAGATGCTGTTAAAGGGTACAGTGCGCAAACATCGTAAATTCTTTCAGTGGTAGAGAAGTCGAGGCGCAGAACTGTGACGCCATTAAAGGCACGCTGTACCGCTGCAGCCGTTGCCGCATTTAAATATTAAAGAACGCAACTCCGTTCGTTTGTATTTCTCTTTTAATTCTCTTGCATTTATTTTTTTAATTTCTATTTATACAATGCCGGTGCCAACCTGGCTGGTGACCCTCGTAATTCACTCCGGATGCGGAACGCCGCAGCTTCGTCGTCGGCCTCTCGTCGATCCGTACGTGTGCAGCTTTAATTAAATGTGACGAGGCAACGGCTCTAGCGATTAATGATCACCCAGTACTCCACGTCCATATCGTCCACCAAACTCCAGATCCAGTGACCCACCGGAAGAGAAGAATCCTAAAGAAGAAGAGGACCAACGCGATAACGCCTGGCGTCGAGTATCAGAGAAAAGTTCTTGGGAAGATCTGATGTCTGTTTGCTGGTGACTTTCTGCCCTATTCTTACACTCATTGTCCTACAATGTAGTACCTACAATGAAAACTAGAGCCGACAACGATGACGGAAATTCAAGGGAAAAGGATGCTGGGACAACGAACGAGATACCATATGTGCACAGTAGCTCTACGTATTAGTTGCTGGTTGGAATCCAACATTGTCACTCTTCATACCCTCTTACACCATATGCTATCCTCCTACATATTCCACAACGAAAGCGTCCACGGTTTATGAGTCGCGTGTCACCGGAACGAGGTCGGGCCAAGCGGAACGCGAAAAATGCCACGGTAAATCAAGGAACGACGAGGAGCACGAGAGTCGTGGAATTTTAGGTTAACGAAGATGAGCAAGAATTCATATCTATCC
This sequence comes from Calameuta pallipes, assembly GCA_030142375.1. Taxonomy (NCBI): domain Eukaryota; kingdom Metazoa; phylum Arthropoda; class Insecta; order Hymenoptera; family Cephidae; genus Calameuta; species Calameuta pallipes. The sequence goes on along the minus strand of JARQSW010000571.1, from coordinate 766 downwards.
ATATACATACATGTACATACTAGATTACATTTCCGACGCTATTTTGTGTCGCTTTCGCAAAACAGTCACTGCCTCGTCTCTATACCTTTGGATTTAAAAAAAATCCTGAATCTTCTCGCTGGCAAAGGATGATCTTGAAGTTTACAGTGTGTATGAGGTTTTCGCACCTTTCGCACTGTCTGGTAATGAGGAACCGAGTACATAACCCAAGGACACAGCTACTCGCTTATTAGCTCGCCCATTGACGCCGCTTGCGAGTAAAGCCTGGGGGCATCGACTATGGAAATTTATGAGCATACAAAATCGCACACTCTGTCTACTGCTGTCCTCCTCCAGGAGAGGTCCCTTCTGAGAACGTTACGGGTTGGTCGACCTGGTGAGGTCACTCTCGCTCGACACACCCTCACCGTCATCTTTAGAATACGCATGCAAATCGTAATCGTGATCCTGTCAGTTTCCTCTTGGGGCGATCAACCTCAACGCATCTCAGATCAGTTGGTACCAGTTGCCAATTGCGTTATCAGGTGAGTTACCTCTGACCTTTACTTGGCATTGTCGAAGCTGAATTTGATTATTCCTATCCCATATTTAGGACCCGACTCGGTCCACCTCAAGGATCAGAGCCAAAGATCTGTTACGTCCGCGTGAGAAATCAGGTTCCACATCCGCGTCGATAGCTGAATATTAAGAGGCCAATCAGTGGAGTCTGGTTTCTTTCACATAGTGACCCTTGGAAGCGGTTATCTCGCATATGGGTCCCGGGTTA
>JARQSW010000569.1:8610-53707 GCA_030142375.1 Calameuta pallipes | reverse complement strand
ATCACGTTCAACTCGGCTACGACGGGATATGCATTATCGACGGAGGCGATGATCACAAAATCCTACTTCTGGACTCGTCGCTACGATTTAGCGCCATGTTTTTGGTATCGCCTGAAACCGTAGCGTTGCACATCTCCCTATTCATCTCTGGCATCTACACCACATCCACAGTTCTTGTTCCTTATGGCTTATGCCTGTTTATGCCCTCATAGAGGGCCAAGTGTCAGTACGAAATTCAATTTGAAAAATAGGGTGTTTCCACTTTTGTAGCAAAAGATGGACTTTCAAATGCTTTCATTAATTAATTCCCTATCAAAAATTCTACATCGAATGAGTTCAGGAAAAGCTATGTAAATTCGGTTAGAAAAAAAGTGCCGGCTAACCTCAGACCATAATTTTATTTAGGTTTCCTAAAAAAATAATTGACTATCAAATGTTTTTATAAGCCTACCAAACACTATCAAATGATTGGAATAAGTAAAAGTTTAAAAAATAAAAGCAAAAACGTATCAATTAATAACCTATTAAACAATGCTAAGTAAACAGGTAATTATGTATTTGATTAGAATATGTTGGAAATGATTATTTTCATTGTTATACAGATTCATTTAATATACAATATATATATACACATAAATTTTATACTTGTACTTTGTGCGCATTGGATAAGTAATGTGTAAAGTTGAGTTCATCGTCAGTTCTCATTTCAATTAATTTTTTCTAATATTTCTGTCAGGTTATTGCATAAGATTTAAACAATATTTCTTAATAAAACTAATCTGTTAATAGTGCAAATATTATTCAATGTTATCACAACGACAAGTATATGAAGACGAGCTGGAATTAAAAGTTCAGCAAGACGCAGATGTGTGGAAGCAATATGTGGGATATGCAAGGCAAAATTAAGCATTTAAACTGAATTTGGATCATCTGTTTTGCTACTTCGTTTTTAGATTCGAGGTATATCCAGTATTAGTGGAACCGATGATATTAGAAATAATATGGCCTGGCTGATGTCGGAAGAACTAGGGCTCTCATACATTTAGACGAGAGAAATAAGTGGTATAAAAATGAAGGATATGCTGAAAACCCACTGGACATGTTTAGACCTTTTGTGGGATTCATAGCATTCACATCTCGAGCTGTATACATAATTGACTGATTGACTGATTTTATTAACGGTCGAGATCAGTCGACGTAATTGGCTAAAATTTAATGACCGCAATCGTGGTTCAGTTACGGAATATATCCTCATTTATATTCAGAACTTTATGTAAATTTATTTATGTATAGCATGTAAATTGAATCTAAAAAATAAACTTATATAATTTTTATGGAATATCCTGCCGATCCTGAGGATAGGTACATTTAAAAAGTCGTCTTCAGGACGACTTTATTTGCTGTTCGTCTTAAAAAAGCAAGATACGATTATATTGGTTAATAAGGTGATCAATTAGCGTATCAAGTTGAATTCTCATACAGACGCCAGCGTTCCAACGTAGCATTTCGATTAGTGGATATCAGGCGGTGGGAAATAAATCATAATTTTCCATCAAAAAAAATTTTACATATGAGTGCTGGCACGTGTATAAGGATGTGGCCTAAAATCCTATAAATTCTCCCTCCCCCATCCTTAATCCTATCAAATCGCGTATACTAATTTTTCATTTCGGCGAATCGGTTACTGTCCATTCTATTTATTATATCGTGTAATTGGATGAAATTAGAAGTTTGTATGCGCAATTTGTATCCTAATTTTTGGTGGTATATTTTCTTTTTGTGTTTCGATTTATTCTTAAAATGAGATGAAATTATATTTTATTAAAAATATTACATAATACTAGGAAGTGAATTGCTGATCGTTCATTGTTACGCTTTGTTTATCGCCCCAATATATGATTGGTTAATAGTAGTGCTCATATAGTATTTTTGCCATAATAAAAATGCAAAGAGGGAATTTCGAAATGAGTTAATAGTATTCAGAGCTTCTTTACAAATCGATGAAATTTATCAAATCGCAGAAACAGCCTTTCTTGGGACATATTTCCTTGCAAGTGCTGCAAGTTTATAGAGAGAGAATCTGAATATCGCTGTCTATGCTGCTGCACCACGCGGATGCTGTTTAAAGTATGGACTAGTTAGTGAGCCTAGTGAAAGTCTGGTGCAATATAAATAAAAATTTCTCTATAGAAATAAATACAGTAAAGATGTTATCACGAACTTGAAAAACCTTACTCAAAAAACATTTTTTATAAATCTTGATGATAACGAAGTTATGATTTCATTTTTATTGATAGGTTCATAAATACCCCCATATAATCGATGTTCTGGCTATTCCGAATAGATACGATTCGTTTCAAGTTGAATTACCTGGTCGAAAGCAATGTTGTTATTAAAGTTACCATGGCAACGGATCGTATGCGCGCGCATCCGTGGCCGCAAACGGAGTACAGAGTGTCCGGGAAATAAGTACAAATAAACATATAAGAGATATATTGCGTTTATTAAATACTTTTAAATAGTAGAAAGGATATAATGTCTCTATTCAAAAGCAAACAGTGGTGGAGAACCGAATGTGAAGTTAACGAAGCGTACGACAAACGGAGTCTACTCATTGCACCGTTGTTTGGAGTCGATACAAAGGACATTATTATCGTCGGTAGTCATAGTGGATATCTGAGGCTATATTCACCATCGTCCCAATGGTCGGAAGAGACTAAAGAATCTTCGGGCTACAAATCCACGGACCTACTTCTTGAAACAAAATTGGCCGACTGTATAGTGGACCTAAAGGCGGGTAAATTTGCATCGTAAGTATAAAAGAGAGCTATTCCAGTTTTCGGGCTCTTTCAAGAAACAAAGAAGGAAGGTTCCATAAATGAAAATAAAAGACCGTTCCTTTACGAACGGCCAATACCTCAAGCGGTAGGTAAGCGGATAGAAACGATGTGCCGATTTATGACGTCCTTAATTACGCTTGGCGCCAGTAATTACATAGGCATATCTTTTACTCTCGTACCCCGTCGGTATTCCTATTGTCGAGTTACCCAACGAACGAAGTAATTTCAATAGGTGAATGGAGGACACTTCAAGGTTCAAGAGAATTCATTACGGCAAAGTCGTACGTTTCCACGAAATTTCGCTTTCGCAGTAAGGCGGAGTCTAGACGGCGCGGCGTACTTATTAGCATTTTCTTTAAAGAACGCTTCAACGTGGTACTACCTTAGTCAAATTCAAAGCTACGGAGAACTGACAGTTTCTTTTTCACTTTCAGGGGTTCTCAGGACACGTGTCTGGCTGTTCTTACATCCACTAAATTAATCGTATACACTGCTACCAAAATTCAAGGATCTACCGAGCACGGTTCGTCGAGTCTTCATGAAACACTATTACTATAGTCTACTTTGAAGACGAAATTCTTCGAAATTAAAAAACTTTTTTAGATGTAATTCCTGATTTTAAAACTAATCCCATGGTCTGTCCATGCTAATGATTCTTAAGAATGGTAGTAGCCGTCACCTGATTTTGTACACCGAGTACTTCATGAACTCGTAGACTTTGTTAATTCATTCTTGTGCATGCCGAAGCACTTTTAATCATCAATCCCATGAACTGCAACTGATCTCGATACAAAATATTGTCACGGAAATTTCAAGATCCTTTCAGCCAGTAAGATAATAAGAGTTTTTCGTTGGCTAAATTATTAAAACCTGGAAATATTTCTTACAGGCGATCGATGCATGTTAAATGTGGCGTATGAACATGTTCTAACACGTTTCCCAATATCCTTAACCGTGGGTCCTTTTGGGGGTGTCCGTTCGCGGGACTTTCTCTGCGTCCAATGCGTTGACGGAACGCTACTGTTTTACGAGCAGGAAAACTTTACCTTCGTTCAAACTCTTAACAAGCGTTTACTACCAAGTCCACTTATCTACATTTCGCGGAACGATGTTTTCGTCACGATGAGTTCCGACTGGATTCTCGAATGCTACAAGTAACATATAGTTTTCGTATGAGAGCAAATTTCTAAATCGTTATTTTTTACCTGATTTGTGTTTTACCCGTGACACCAATTTTTGCTTCTGTGTAGATATCAAAATATTGCAGACTCCAGTAGGAGCGAAGATCACCAAAATGCTATTAAAAAAACGGCTAAGAATATCGAGGCGGATTGGTCATACAATTTGGGCGAAGGTGTCTTGGATATGGACGTTGTTACATTGAGCAGTTTTGAGGTTGGCATTGTTATTCTAGGAGAAAAAAATATCTACTGCTTTCGCGATAACTGTGCAGTTAAATACGCCAAAAGACTGGAATATGAGGCGATTTGTTTCCGTCCTTATGTAATTGGTACGAAACAGAAGGAAATACAGATAATAAATGTCATATCCGTAATAAATATTGTAATTTGAATTTTAGAACCAGATGGAAAGCTAATGGTCTTAATAGCGACGAATACAAGCGTTCTCATGATATACGAAGACACAAGCCTCAAATGGTCAGCCAGATTACCTTTCGTTCCTGTTGCTTTGGTCAAAGCAAATTTTCAGGTAAATCGTCCTTAGCACCAGAGATATTGAATATTTAGATCCACGAATATTCTTGGCTCGTCGGTGCTACTAAACGATGTTCCTAAAAAATTAAGCCGATGACCTTTGACAAAGAAATCGGGACCTTCTGGCTATCGGTGTTCCTGTTCCGCGTCGTGCGCTATCTACACTGCCGCCACCAACATTGATGCCACTGCCGTAGCAATCGTGCTTTATTTTACACCGGATGGGTGAAACTATGAAGAAAAATGTCCATCGTAAATAAGCTGGTATATGAAAAGCATATCGAGAACATTCGATATATACGGAGGCATATAAAACCAAGGGTCTTCGAAGTTTGTCCTGTTAATGGAATGCGGATATTATGATCCATAAATAAAAATGATTTTGTGATATTACTCGATAAAAGAAACCTAAGCGTAGAATAGATTTCGTGAAAAGATATTTTTCACGATTCGTTACAAAACTGTATTAGGATGAACGTTGATTTGATATACGATAAATAATTATTTTTTACACGTTTTTACATAGAATCTACAGGGCGCGATTGTGATGCTTTCTGACGATGGCCGCTTAGAAGCCTTCTACTTGGGAACACAGCCGTCATTGTTCGTGGCTCCGCCACTTCATCGTCGTAAATTTGATCATGCGGAAGGAGAGAGAGAACTCGTACTGTTACGTAAACGTCTTAGAAGATCGGCAAGTTTCGGTAGGTCGATACTGAAATCAGCTACAGTTTACAAAATTAAGAAGGGGTTAAGTATCCCTTGTTTTTTGGTCTAGGTCAGTTTCTAGATAATGCAAGAACAGAAAGCGAGCTGAGCATTACTGTACGTGCTTCTCCGCATCCGGACACCTGTAACTATGAAACCAACGAAACGCCCGAGCAGATCCAAGGATGTAACGCGTGTAAAGTCACACTGGAGCTTTCTTCTTATTCGCCTCTTCAAGATCTACAAATCTATCTTAATGTTTCACAGCCGTTAACTTTTAACCAGGATAAATTTGTCATTTCAAATCTATGTAAGTATCCACGTGATTGTTCAATGATTACATGGAAGGATATGGTCCTCAGGTACGATTCTTTATCACAGACATATTGTATCAGGTGATCGACAAATCCTGCAGACAATGATCCATACCAATGGAAGGATTTCGTCGATGACATCCGAAGCCCAAATTACAGCCACCTATGGAACAGGATTTGGAGGTCAGCGTGTCGTACGAAAAACTATTCAGCTACCTCTTAGGCTGTTCTTAAATCCTACCACTCCTGAAAATACAGGCTCTTTCAGCACAATTATAAAATCTTCTGAAGCTTTAGTAAATTTTGGTCAGCTCTTTCCTGGTAAGACGTGTGAAGTGAGAGAATCAAAATTTTCTAATCTTGAAATCAATATTCGTTGGTTAACAGTATATTTTTTATACTGGCTGGAGGTTGATTGATATTAAAATCAAAGCCATTTATACTTACAGAATTCGTTGGTGAATGTTCACTTAGGCAAAATAGCAGTGCTCTTGGACTGCAGCATATACTGAGTGGTTCTGTCGTGACAATAATTCATGGTTCTACATCGAATCGTTATCGAATATTATCGAGCGCTGCTCTCGCTAGCACATTTGTAATTGAGCAGTTGCTATTGAGATTATGCGCGTTTTCATCCTCGCGAAATTTCAAAGCTTCCATCAGCCAGGACCACTTTCAATTGGTGTACTCGCAGATCGATGCCCACTTTTCCAGCAGGCAAAGGATCAAAAGAATTATGGTCGGTTGAATATTGATGTTTTTATTGAGAATTTATTTATGATCTTGCTAACGGATCAAGACGATTTACAAGTGATGTATCAGAAATAATTAATTATAGATGCTTTTCTTGATCTACAGGATGAGATCGTGTTACTGATGACCCAGATGAGAAATATTGAGAGGCGGATGCTTTGGAACTTCAGAGAGAGAAATTTACTTCGTCTGGAGACACTGACTACCCTTCTTGATTTTACTTATAGTTCCATCTTTAGTCTTCTCGATGAACTTATTGCAGCTAGTGCGGTAATTATCTAGTTCCAAAGAGAAGATCTGTGAAGTAGATAACGTGTCAGTGAATAAGAAATTTTAGTAAATAACCAGCGTGCCAACCAAAAGAAGCAAAAGATATTTTAAAGTAGTCTGAAGTTTGCTGAGTTTATCGAAACTAATATGATTCAAAGGTTCGGATGTAGAAAATATTTTTATACCTAATTACAGGAACGAGATCAAACGACTTATGACCTCCAGTGTGCCGTTAGATTGTTATTCTTACTTGTACGGTTTAACGTAAGTGACGATAAGTATATTCTGCTACGTTCGGCAATTGGATTTGAGACGCAGTTGCGCAATGACGTGGTACGTAAAGATTTCAATAGTGATATAAGTCTAGCCGAAAAATTCTTAAGCATTTTATATATTTGTTTGAGAGGATATTTCTGGAACAATGGAAAATAATGTGATTGATGCGATATCAATTATTTCGTTATCTATATGTGTCACTTATTTTTTTCATCTTTATTAATATGCAGGGTTGGGAGGAATTGGCCGATCTTGGATTGACGACCTTGTTAAAAACTATATCCAGAAAGTCGGATATCGATTCTAATCGAGCAATCTCGTGGTTCAGGTTTGAAACTGTCAAGGATCTTTCAAAACTCAAGAGACGTATCGTACATGCAGTAGAAAAATTAAATAAGGACTCAAATATGATTGAAATTGAATCCTGTAAGTTTTTTGAAACTGAATTAAAAGGATAATTTTATTAAATTAATAAAATAAGGTAATATAAGTTATGTAAGTTTGACGCGAATTGAATATAAAGAATTACGAAAAACGGAATAAAAGTTTAATGAAAAGACGCTTTTTCATGCAGACAAAGAAAAATTATTAAGGAGTCTCCGGATCTCTCATTACCATACGAGTAAAATGTAAATGAAAATTTTAAATAACAGGACTGCGACAGAGATTCTTTCCCAAAGCGGACATTTTGCAAGGGTTTAAATGATTTTGATACCATTTTTACAATAAATAACTCCAAAATCAACGAATGATCTGACTAGAAAATTTCGATGTGAATTTGAAAAATCCGAAAAATTTCGAATCGGATTACTCTTTCAGTTTTGATTTAATTATTGCGATAACGATGTCAAAATGTTAACTTTGCAAAATGTGCGTTGAACTCTGCTTCGGAAAAGAATTTAAGTAAAAATCCTGTTATTTACGATTTTCGTTTACATTTTACTCGTATGGTAAAGAAAAGGTCCTAAATCGCCCTGTACATATTTTTTACAAATTCCAAAAATATTGGTGGTTACTAAAGATGGTCGTGATCTAACGGTTATAAAAAAAATATTGACGCTTCTATAATTTAAAATAATACCGAGATTGTTTTTCTTGAGAATCGAAAAATATTGAAGCATTTAGTGTGCACCTGTATAACATCAAATATCAATATTTACACATATTCAAATTAGATCTGAGTTGCTTTAATATTAACATTTTTACGTTCTACGATGAATTTCTAAGGATACAAATATCAATTATAATACAATGAAATGAACAAAATATAAAAATATCTGACTTACCATATTGTTTACAGAAGACACTTTCGTGGACGCTGGCGTTGCGACGTCTTGTAGCGTTGCGCAAGCAACAGCTATTGTGAAATCGAGACACTGTTTTGGACCTGAGTAACTAAAATGGCCAGCATTTTCCGAAGCATATTCCACGATCCACTATGCCAACAACGAACACAAATGTTGCTACGATTCCAGGGACCTTCTTATGCAGTCACTAATTTAGTTTTTTCTTTAAATATATTTTCCTCGAATATTTACCTCTGTTCAGCAGTTCTGATTAAAAGGTGCGAAAATGAATTTGAAAAAATGCGACTTGAAGAAAGCGGACCATAGGCAGTGTTAAATACTCTTTTCTTTATAAATATATTTTAATGTTGTCATGTTCCCTTTCGTTTCTATTTATCCATTTGTAACCAATGAGAAATCCCATGCTCGGCATAAACTTAATTTCGTGTGACAGGCCAAGCAATTGCAACCAGTGAAATTAACGTAATTGATTAGTAAACTGACTAATTATGGAACGAAAGTGATAAGGGCTTATTCCAGGAATCGGAACATAGCCACAGGGCTACGGCATGCCAGCAACGAAAGGAAAACAGATAAATTTTAATGGGACCGGAAAGGAAGCAAAGGGCGATTACGTACGGTTTGAGTATTCATTGTATTATCATATAATTAACTCTTGTCAAAGATTCATGATCGTTCTATTGTAATATTCCATCACAGAGGCGGGAGCTACTAGGCGCAAGACTATGCAGCTAATGTAGAATTTCATGTAGAATTTGAATACTCTTGAACATACCAGTTGCCTTGCGGAAAGAAGCTTTTGAGCTCGCAATAGTTATTATTAAGATTCAATAGTAACTATTAATTGTCAATAATATTTACTATTATAAAATAATGGGGAGGTTATCGTTGGAAATACAGTGCAGTCTCGCGTTAGTCGATCGCTCGGGATCGAGAACCTTCTTGTACAATAAGTTGACCCTCCCCGCCATCCTAACTGCTTCGCAGATCCGTGTTGATTTATGGCGGAATTGTCAGTGCGCATGCGCCAAGTCTAGCGCTCAGTACAGGAACAGACATGATAGGGGAAACGTCTCAGAGGGGAAGTCAACTTATAAGAGTGAGTCAACCCTTACGGTTAAAAAGTATTGCATTCGCAATAGTTACTATTAAGATAGTATAGTAACTACTCATTGTCGATAGTACGAACTAATAGAAAATAGTTTTAACTGTTGGGGAGGTTATCATTTAGAATAGTTACTATCGAAGTGCAATAGTAGTTAATAATGGTGTGCAATAATAATTATTAGGGACTTTTTTTTATTGGCAATGTAACTAGTATTCGCGTATTATAAATAGCATTCAGGTAGTTACTATGCGACGCAGTTACTATTAAATTATAATAATGATTACTGTCAGAAAGTAAGTCAAGCATTTGGGTATATAGTTATCATTTTAACTATTTAAACTATTTTACGAATTTAAAAGACTCGTTTCGTTGATCTCTTGGTTTACTGGCAGACTAATTCCATTTTGAGTCTATGAGAACCTATGGTAAAATTTGGAGGTTCAATAATGAGTTTAAGGGTGCGCGTAGCCCTGATATTTTCAAAAAATCGATTTTTTTACAGATTTTTATTTGCTATTCTTTTAAGAATTTTTCAAAGACATTTTAAGAAAATTTCACTCCGTTACATAGTTATAGCAATAAATGTGACCGGACATCGGGTTGGGACGGCTACCTGAATAACTGCCGCGCCCCTCTCGGAAGAAGATGCTAAAAGTTTGAAATATGCCAGGATACAATCAATTCAATCCACAAAAGAAACTAGAATTGACAAGAGATTGCAGAAAACCATAATAAAGACGAAGATGCAAGAGGAAGAAAGTGTACAGTACGAAGTTGTTATGGGAGACTAGCCGTAAGTTCACGTTTTACCTACCAGAAACTTTAAATGGTTTTTCTCGAAACTACATTTTTAGAAAGTGGCGATAATTCAGTAAATTTTCAATGTTTTAAAACTTTTTTTAAAAATCTTGATCATTATTTTCTCTATAGTCTGACGACAGGTTTTTTTAAATGTTTTGGTTGGACAATTTTTCATAAATTATCAAACACTAATTTTTTTCTTTCAAGTTCCGAAAAAGTTAATCAAATTGACGGCGAGATTCGATTATATCTATTTTGACCATGGATAGAAGAAACAGACGTCTTCTATTACATAGGAAGACGCAGCTAAGATGGATCCGAGGATCGTCGATCATTAAAGTTCAGCAACAAGAAATACGTGCAACATTTGTTTTCAACCCTTTTCCACCAATTTGAAGACAACGAACAATGCTCGAGAAGAATAAACTGCAAAAAAAAATATGTCTAACAATATCGAAAGTGGAGCTAATATTTTCGTACTTGTAATTAATGGCTTTCGCCAAGAAACTAAAGTACCGATTTTTTTCCTTTCCTCGTGCTTCTTTGACCTGCCCCTTGAATTCTCGAGAAACAAGTAGACATCTAATGTCGGCGATGTCCACTTTCAGTGGTAGACCGATTCCAAAGGCCTTTTGGAATGGCGAGGGACAGATCTCGGACAGATCTAGGACCGACAAGGGATTACGAGTGACCGCCTTCCCCGTAGCTTGAACGTCATTCTTTTACCTGAACTTCGAATTATGAAATTCAGGACCCTCTGCCCTGTAATTTACGAAGTTAGTTCGCGTACAGTAGGTAAAATTGAAGAAAATTAAAAAGCTGTTTTCAAATATAAATTTAACAATAAAAATAGTAAACAATTGCATTATTTAAACCCGTCTACCTCCTAGACCGAGATAAATCGTTCTACGACTTTTCGTTTCGAGTTTATCCAACATGCCACAGACATCCCTAGGATATTTAATGTATATTATGTTCCGCATGGGCAGTACGACGTCTGCGAACGATTCTTTAGTGATTTTCGAGCCAATGCTCAGTATTCGGCGCAAAGTACCCGTTTAAAAATAGGTACTTAGTTAACAAGCACCCTGTATATTTTTGTAGCGATAGACGTATATGTTTAGTCAATTACTCAAACCGCATTCACCGAAAAGCCTGGTGTGACTACCGCACCACAAGCACTTTATATACAATTTTGAAATACGTTACACACTTATTTTCGAAAACCAAACAAATTTTATCGGTTTGCACGGAATCGAGCTTACCCAGAAGCAGCCTCTCCTTCGTTGCTTACGTCAGGAATGGGATACAAATACTAGATACCGGCGAATTCTTCTTCGGTCGGCCTCCGCCAGCCACCCACGATCATCTCATCCTCATCATTCTCCTAAGCAAACCCAACCGACATCCGAGATCTAAGCCTCTTGATTCTCTCTATCAATTGGCAAATCATTATTTTTTTTAATACACAGCCACTCTTTATGATTTTATCGTTGCTAATTATCCGTATAGATACAACTATTTTATTACGATAATCACAATAGTCTTCTCAGAAGCGGAGAACGAAGAATGCAAAAGTAAAAGTATAGACGACTACGAATATTCAATGTATATATATATATATATTTGCAAAACGTGTACTCATAAAGTATCACGAATATCTGTGATAAAATTCTGTATAATCAGCAGCACTATTAGCATAGAGTGATCCTTTTGAAAAAAATAATACTTATGAGAGGACTATAGTTATGGGATAATGCGAACTTTTAAAAACAAATTAAACAATTGAAAACCTAAAACGAAGTAAAAGGAATATACATAATGTGAAAGTAGAAGAAAGAGGAATTAAAGTGAAATGAATTTAATACGTGCAAAAATCTTCTCCTTAACGTTGATACATATTTATTACGTAAATTCGACTAAGTCGATGTCATTTTCGAATCGCGCTTGCTGTTTTCAGATGGCAGTGTGATTAATCTACGACGTAGCTAACTTTCTCATAGCATTCCATACGGACTGTACGATATATAAAATTGTATAATTGCACGAAGAAAAATAAGTGTGTACAGAACGAAGTGCTACGAAAGCGTATAGATGAATTTTTTGAATCCGAATATTGTTACAATTGGTTGGTCCATTATGTGGAAAATAAAATAGCGATTTCGTTGAAGCTATAAAAGGTCACAACGTCACGTACGAAAATTCGATAGTCAACCACCCTTTTCGCACAGAAAAATACAGGAATCAAATGTATCACGCGCTCTCGGTAGCTCATCAAATCTCTATATGTATATGTCAGCATAGGACTACGCTATAATCCGTGTTGAATATGATGAATGACGGAAGAGTCTCTCTTTACGATTTCGAGGTTCGGACGTGCTCATAAAATTCCTCTCCGTCGTCCCCGTGAAAGAGAGTCTTGACGCGCGTGGAATTCTGGCGACCTTGCGCCCATTACCGTCAATGAATTCGTATAACGAATTTGAGCTAACTCTAGCGCGTCAGCGCAAGCAATAAGTGACGAAGAGAGGAGAGACAGTTCCAAGGAGAAAAAAGAGAGAGGCACCGAGGACGAAAAAGAGCGCGAAAGGAAGCCAGAGAACCATTAAAATTTCACTCCTCTCAATTGGTTCGACACAGGTATAAAGTTATATTTATAAACAAAACTCCGACTCGACTCTTTTCCTTCCCAATTGTGATTAAATTTCTTCGGGTCGCTTCCAATAAATTTAAACGAACCGGGTTCTCGAGCACTCGATACCGGCCTCGCCTTGGTATCCTTTCCATGAAATTCCATCAGCAACAGGACTCTTGTTTGCGAAGGAAGAACGAAAAATTCTAGTACCAAAGAGAACGATATAGATGGCCATGAAATTTTCAAAAAAAAAAATAAATAAAATAAAAAACCAAGGAACAAAATATATCAGGAGATAAAAACCAACGAGGAACTGAGGACCGCGAAGGAGTATAAAGCGAAAGAATAAAAAATTGTAATCGGTAGAGTTCAAAATCTATACAAAACGAACGGTTCCCAGTCGATGCTGTACGTTCCGCTGCACCAGGATCGTGTAAGCAGTTGATCGCGCAAGTAACGTTCATCGAGAGAAGCGAGTGCTCGTCCGAAGAGAACCGAGAAAGCAGGCATTCCAAATGCGGTTCGTCCAGTTCAGAGAAGAGACGGACAAACGGACAGACGGACAGACAGACAGACACTCTAGTCCGCGTGTGGAGCGGGAGTGTTCTCGGTCCTCTATGCGCGATAGCGAACTCGCCACGGCGTATTGCTACGTAACGTATGTATACACATAGGTACACGTATGTAAAGACACGTATGTATATAAAATATACACATAAAAGTACACTGGTATTTACCACTGTCTCGCTTTATCGTTCAGGCACATACTGTCTTATAGGTGGTGCACATATATACGCAACTTCCATCGCTCTTTCCTCTCCCTCTTCTTGGTACTTACGGACTCGAGATAAACGGACTTCTCGATTTATTCCCGCCACTGCCGCCGCCAGCTAACCAGCCTCTGCCTCGCGCTCTCTTGTTTCCTCATTTTCTTATTCTTTCTCGGAGTCTCTCGCTCTCCGACTCTCCCCACTGTGTCTTTTTTCCTCTTTGTCTACTCTCTTGTTCTCTCTCTCTCTCTCTCTCTCGTTTCCCTCTCTCTCTCTCTCTCTCTCTCGCTCCCTTCCCCCTTAATATTTTTGTCTCACTCTCTTTTTGTCTCTCCGTTGGCTCACCACAGTCTATCCAGTATAGAACACCACAAACCCTCTCTCCTCTTTAACCGGAGCTCCTTCTCCGCCACCTCCTCGTTCTACTCATCCACCTCCTTCCTCCTCGTATTCTTCGCATAGTAGTCTCAACGAAACTCAGTACAGCCGCGGCGAGCAGCTGACGCGGTGAACGTGTAGTTGACGTGGAGAAAAGTGAGTGCCCGCGCGCCTTCTACCAATATTCGAGAGGAGAATTGTTAGCTGCAGTAGTGTTGACTACAGGGAAATAGTCGGAGACTGGTCTTACGCGCATACGTTTTTCACGCTCTCCTTCCTTAAACGTCTATTCGCATAATATCGTTTGATTCCTTAACTAATACTTTTAATTCCTTTCTTCATGCTGCTTTTACACGGACTGTCTGTCTATTCGCTCGGTAGTCTATTTATCGAGTCACGTATTCGATAGTCAACTTGTAGTTTCGTAGCTTTCTCCGTTATTCGTTGTAATATTGTATTCTCTGTTCTGCATGTACTGGTACGAGCGTGTGCATGTGTGTAGTGCAGAACGAACGTCGTTCACAGTGTGACAAGTGTAAGTGTGGATGTGAGGTGAGCGCGTATACGCAACCAGAGGATTCGCCGCCGAAGGAGCCATAGTCGAATGCATGACGGTAGTGACCGCGCAAAGAAGCGCGCACGGGTAAGTGCGCAGAGAATTCTTGGAAATGAGACTTTCGGAAAATATCGCGCTGGAAATTACTTGAGGAAAATTTTAAGAGACTGAGAACGTTAAGGGGAACGAAAGTTTAAGGAAAGATGCTGGAGACAATGAATTTCAGAGTACGACTGGCAAGCAGTACGCGGATCTAGATGTCACTAGTAGACACGAGATTGTTTACTTGAACGTGATGCGTGTCTTTCTCAAATTTTATACTTTCCCACTTTAATGTGTCGCTTCTGTGTGCGTATTAATAAAGCTGATACTTTCTTCTGATTTAGACACGGAATTCGTTTGCGGTAGGAAAAAAACTAAAATGTGCAATAAAATTTTTCTATAAATTCAAAAAGATTATTATAGGTTTTAGCAATATTTTGGCATGTCTTATATTATGTCCGTTTGATTTTTATAAAATGTGTGTATTCTTAAATTTAATAATAATTTCAATCCACTTTCGCCATTCAGAATGTTTCATAGTTAATATTTATCGTGTAGGAAGAAAAACCTGATAAGCTTTCGCGGTTTAATATTCGAATCGCAATGGCGAAGAACGTGCTTTTAATTTTTAATTTTCTTTCATTAAACCATTTTGACTATTCAAAAAATGCATGGATCTCGATAATTCTCAAAGCTTTCAACTGCAAGTTTGATTTATGAGGGTAGTGACAGCTGCGGTGATTTTGAAGAACACGTGCGTCAGTCCAACTCCAAGAACTGTTACCAACGTATGTGGTTATGTTATGCTCTGTTGTAATCTTCGTCCATGTAGAAGAAGCGATCTACGTCCTCGTAGTGTCTAACTACAAAATTACATAAAAATTTTCATTTTGTTTACTCGCTAGTACATAACTACGTGCGCGGCTACTATAAGCGTGTATTGGATTACGTAGGATCCTGTGCACATGTCACATATGTATATATCGAAATAACATAGCGGGACCTTCGAAGATTTGCGGCCTTCGACGCCTTTCGTGGTTCTACTTAACATAGATGGGTGGATAGAGATTGGTAGAGATATATGGTGCGAGGAGAGGATGAAAGAGAAGAAAGAGAAGAAATTATTCAGAAAACTTGTTCAAAACAAACGATACGTTTGTCTGCCTTTGGTAGCAGCCACTTCTTTTGCTTCCTGTTGCCTCTATCGATGATGGCACCGATGATGGCGGCAGCTACTTCACCGATGGTGCTAATTGCAGATGCCATTAGTTCTTAGTTGAATAAACGTAGTTATAAATTATCGAAGCGCCGTTCCATGTGGATATCATTTCGATTTCCAGTAAATTTCGACGAAGGTACGTCAAGCGATAACAGCGTAAAATTTTTCGATGTATGTTATATTTCTTTTTAAATTCATTACAGACGACAGCTTTTATCCTATAATTCGAACGGTCTTTCTTAGCGATGACCTCGTACTAGACACCGCACCCACCGATAACAATTGGTCCAATGTGAGACTCGTGAAAGATTCTTCATTCCGAAGACTCTTTTTACCGTTTATTTATTACATTGGCGTCATCGCATTGTCGATATATCCGTAGCAAAGAAATCTAAATCTTTCGCTTTAACATAATGGAAACTCATTCGATAGGTTCGGTCGAGGAAAAGTTTATCGGATAAGAAAGACAAGTAACTGTTAATACGTAAGAATGGACGTTCCGCGTCCACCTTGCGGATTTATGGTTACGTCGATGACATAACACCGGCGCTGTCGGAGTCCTTACTTCCCTATAGACAGTTGTAAATTGGAATCTTATTTTTCGTATCGCATGTGGCCGGGTTCTCAGTTGCGTAGAGAACAAGGAAAGGAATAGCCACGAAGTGACGTTAATTATAGTACAAAGTAGATTCTCCAAAACTCTTTTTGATTCCTCGAAACTGAAGATCCGAAGTACGTTGAAAAATGTTTTTCTTCTATCAGTCCACTATCGCACGCACACGTTACTCATGGACACGTGTACGCGTGAGAAGGTTGTTCGAAGCCACTACCGAGTAGTACGACTCGTTTGCGCGAACACGTTTGCGGTTTCCTAGTGGTTCGCAGATGTGTTCGTAAAATATACTTGCGCAACCGTTTCCGAGAATGCGGCTGTACGTACGCAGGATAGTTGGCTTCTCTATATTATCGTTATTATACTAGTATAATGTATTGACGTTACGATGGTTTGATCGTTATTTATTATTATTATGCATCGTTACCGGCAGTACCGTGACATTATATACCGTGACATTATCCTAGTTCATATATTATACCTGTACAGCTGTGAAACGCGATTAAAATATATGTCCGCGATATCGCTCGGGTAGGCGTTCACTAATTTTCTTCCCGAATGACCCATCCGTTCGTCAGTCTCATTCACTAGCTTGTTAACCAGCAAGCTGGATGGTTGTCTCGTTCTTTCGTAGTCAGTCTACGTCCTTTCGCAAATACATCGCGCGAGCTATGTTTACCTACAAACGCTCGTGTAAATAAGCCGTGTGGCTTAACAGCGATATGCTCTCGCGCGAAACGGCTCCGCACCTACAGCACACGGCATGGGTAGCAGCCTGCTTACGCTTTCTTTCTTCCTTCTTTATTTACCCGTTCCTGTAATGCTAGTTTTAAAGGAATCAAGCGAAGATCTGTCGGAGCGACAGTTTTCGATGTCTTCAAGGGCTATACCGTTCGACGATATTTTACAGTGAGCCAAGGAGAAAGAAGTGACAGATTTAAAAGTCGTCTATCATCGCAATGGAGCTTATGCGGCTGTCCAGGAATCCTATGAAGAAAGTTGTTCTCACCGTAGCTTTGATCATCCTTGGTGGCACCGGACCCGTCGATGGTGTCTCCGAAAGTATCATCGGTAAGCAAGAATGCAGCGTGGATGACATGGAAAGAATGCGCTGACAGCTACCAAGCAAAGCAAACCTATTGTGACTGTTTTTTTTTTACTATCTTTATGTGTATGATTATCAATTTGAGACTTAACGGTTAAGACTGTTATCCACGGAATTTTCTTTCGGGAAGAGACTCGTGTCGCACTTTGCGCTTTGTTCAGGAGTTCGGATTATTATAACCGTCTTAATATCATTATCATGCTTTTCGTTTAAGCCTGATTTAACTCTTTGAATCGTACTTGTACCGCGAATCTGACTACCTGCGGATACATGTATTTGCACGTAAGGAATGTATTTTCCGTGAGGATCTTACACTATTTCGCTTTGATTCAGTTTCTTTTATGTTGGATTTTAGATAATTATCGTCAGGGTGGCCATTCTGAATATTAAATCGTGCACAAAAAATCTTCTCGTATTTAGATTTTTTGAAGAGAAAGCGAAACAGTGCCAGGTCCGTTTTATAAGTAGCTTTAAAAAATTAAATATAATCCCGCATTGATAATTGAATAAAAGTTGGTCTTTTCAATTTTTACGTTTAACGTAAACAAATCATAATTAATTAGACAAACTTTTTGAGATAAGAGTATCTTAATCGCATTCGCAGGAAGCCGCGAGACGTGCGACAGCGAAGGAGAAGATTTCACAGTAGACAAAATACCAAATACAAGATGTTTTAATTGCATTTGCAAGGTAAGTCGATGTTGATGACGTATTTACCCCTTTAACACTAAATTATGTAAAAGACATTAAACAGTTACTTCTGCGGCGAGATAACAGCAGCATTCGAAGCATAGTTAAGTCTCTACATCAGACTTTGAATATTGGCCAGTGCAAAGGAGCAAATCTAGAGCATTTAACGTCGTTGTGTCTAGCCAATGGTATTTTCAAGTCAACTATTTTCAAATCAAAATATTTTTAATAGAACGAAATATCTGTTTCCATAGCTAGACAGTACTTCGTAGAATCTACGTAATTGCTTATCGTCTAGTTTCAGGATTCAGTTTTGTTCACTATTACCGATATCAGTTGGTAGAATTGTATTGGCAATGTGGAGTGGCGAATAAATCTGAATGCTATACGATTAAAATCATGTACATATGTACATATAGACGCGTGCATACTTAGACATTTTCTTTCTTACGCGAAAGAATCATTATTTATGATTCTCGAGCTATCATTCGTTGGTTCATTGACTCATCG
The DNA here is from genome assembly GCA_030142375.1 of Calameuta pallipes. Classification (NCBI taxonomy): domain Eukaryota; kingdom Metazoa; phylum Arthropoda; class Insecta; order Hymenoptera; family Cephidae; genus Calameuta; species Calameuta pallipes. The sequence continues at coordinate 35,097 of JARQSW010000569.1, read as the reverse complement.
TATTCTGTCATATCGAAGTAAAGTTTGCTGCTGTTTTCATTCTGCCTACTAACTACTAAATGTAATTATCAGCAGACCGCGTCTCTGACTATGCGCATAATCGCAGCCTTGAGAATTTCTGAAAGTACTTTCCGATGCTTTTTTTTTTTTCAGAATGGCTTCGTCGAGTGCCTGAAACAACAGTGTCCGAGTATAGAGGGTTGCTACACACTCTTGGAACTGAGAAACGACGAATGTTGCCACAGGTGCAAAGGTACTAAAGTCACGATTCCACTTCGCAACAATAAAAGTCAACGTTCTTTGCCAGCTGTGTGTATATTAGTATAAATCTGAGATGAAACAGTTGGTTAAAGTGAAATGAGAAAAGCATGTACGTATTGGTCCCTGCCATAAAAAGTATTTCTCTTTGAAATTTGTATCGTTGTCACTAGTCTCCGTCCGCAGAATATTAAATAGATAGTGGGATAATCCGTAAAGAACAGATGTTAAAATACTTTAAAGCCATTAACGTTACCAGTAATTTATAACGTAAGATTTATAAAATTAGATATCGACGTTTCCAATAATACGGCACTTTTTTTTAATAGATTCAGTTTTATATATGAAACAGCTTACTTGGTTTGAAAATCCTTTACGTTTTCGTGATTCCATCAAGAGATTTCAGTATAAGGATATGCTTCAAGATTTACAATTTATCTTTTAAGCCAGACAGTAAAAGCCACAGTCGGAGCGAAGAATATCGCGTTTTCTTTTTATGCAAGAAAAATTTTTTGTCGTTCTAGGATGTGTGCGTAACGGGGTCCATCATCCCTCGGGTACCGAATGGACCGAGGTGAACGATCCATGCCGAATTCTCACGTGCAAAGCCGGTGTGATCACGGAATCGAAACTTCGATGCTACACGCCTTGTTCTAATCCAATTCCAGCAGCACCAGGACACTGCTGTCCGATTTGTTTGGGTAAGAATTTTTAAATCCTATTTTCATGCTGAGTTTGCCGATGCTCGAGCGCTAATCGGATGAAAAATCTTTCCAGGATGCTACGTCAACGGACAAAAGGTCACAGCCGAAAGGACCGTCACGACTACGGAAGATCCTTGTGTGACTTGTAGATGCAATATGGGACGTCTAACCTGCGCTAAACAGGCCTGTCCTGTTCTACATTGTCCTGCGTCAAGAATTGTTCACGATTCTGGAGAATGTTGTCCCCACTGTAAAGGTACATAATGTCACATTAAAATCTGCTGTAATCGATCAGAATTCCATTTTAAAATATATAATAAAAGTTATTTCAATTATTCAGGCAGCGGACGATTTTTCTCGCCTCCCAAAGGAGCCTGTATGCTCGGAACGACTCTTTACGATTCTGGAACACAATTCTACGTAGACGAGTGCACTCGCTGTAGCTGCACGAATTCAGCTATTTCCTGCACCAAGGAAACCTGTCCTGTCTTAGAGTGCAATAGCGAGCACCAAACTACGCTTCCGGGACGTTGTTGTCCACAATGTCCTCTGGTTGAACAAAGTCGAGCTTCCTGCACTTACGGCGGCAGAACTTACGGGGCGAGTATTATAATTTATGAGAATACTGTTCGCCGTTGAAAATAATATTCGCGATGGTCCTACGAAAACGGGCTGAATTTAGAATTAATTTTTTTGTTTAAACGTCCTAATTTCTCCTAGGCAGGATGGCGAATCTTGGAAGCTTGACCCCTGCAAGGCATGCGCCTGCATGCAAGGCAAAGTGCGCTGTGCGATGCCCATGTGTCCGCCATTAAATACACCCTGCCCTCCGAATTCTCGTCTGCAGCATCCTGAGGGCCAGTGCTGTCCTCGTTGCGTCGAAAGTAAGTTTAAAAATGATGTATTATTTGCTGATTGCGAATTGCGATCTTATCTTCGCAGTTTAAATAAATTATAGTATAGGCGGTAGTATTTATATTATATATATGTTAAGGTGATGGTGTCTGCACAGTATTTGGGGATCCACACTATCGCACCTTCGATGGGAAATTTTTTAGTTTCAAAGGTCCATGCAAGTATCAATTGGCCAGTGACTGTGTGGGACACACCTTTAGCATTCGTGTCACGAATGACGCAAGATCTACCATAGCATCTGCTTGGACTAAGACTATCGCTATAAAGGTTACCATTAAATGTGATAATTAGTCATTGATAAGGAAGTTACTGGTACGACTCGTATTATAAAAATAATTAATTTGATCAGGTAGGAGAATTGAAGGTAAACTTGGGCCAGAAGATGCGAGTCAAAGTAAACGGAAAGAAGGTAGAAATACCGTACAGGGTGCCGCATAGATTAGATATCAACCGGACAGTGGACAGTGTCCTCGTGAGTACTCAGATAGGAATAAAAATACTCTGGGACGGTATAAGCTTCCTGGAGGTGTCCGCACCCACGTCGTACAGAGGGCGACTCTGCGGTCTTTGTGGGAACTTCAATTCCCTGCCGAAGGACGATTTTACTACGCGAAGAGGTCGCCTCTTGCAGGATTCCCAGCGATTTGGACAGTCCTGGGCGGTCGGCGGGAAAAAGCGTTGCGCTCGAATTCGACAGGCGAATTCAGACGTTTCGAGTAGACGATGTCGGGGCCGTAAGGATCACAGGTACGTTTTTTTAAATATTTTTACTAAAGATCACAGGCACTTTTTTAAATATATTTTTACTAAAGATCACAGATACTTTTTTTTATATTTTTAATAATGCTTATATCGACGTTCAAGCTATCCAATGTTATTGCAGACTTTGCAACCGACTTAGAACCCACATCTTCGATCCTTGTCATAAGAAAGTTAATCCCACAATGTACTACAAGGCTTGCCTGCAAGATATGTGCGAGTGCCCGACGAAAAATTGCTACTGCGAGTCCTTCATGGCATATGCCCACGAATGTAAACGGCTTGGAATCGAATTGCCACATTGGCGCAAATCGACGCGATGTCGTACCGTCTGGGACGCGACGGACGATACCGGATTTCGTCGACGACTTCGCTAGCTGATTCTTGTTCGCCGCGGCATCAGGCACTCTCAGGCATCTGGAGCGCAGCGGACTCTTGACTCGTGCCGCGGCGAACTCAAGTCCAATGGACACGCGTGTATGCAAAATGCCTATTTGGCCTATTCGTACCTAGTGATGTACGTAGCCGCCATCATGAAAGCGCAACGAAACGGAACGGAGTGCTTCGTGAAAAGTTTACTAGTCACCGCTTCATGTCAATACGCATAACCGGTGAGTTCTGACGCAGGTATAACAAACTTTATATTATTTTAACAATTACATTTACATTGTACTCTAGTATATATTTTATATTTCATTATTATTAGTATCTCGCCTGATTACGCTCTTGTGCCTGCGTCGTTATTTTAACAGACGTCTAAGATAACGTCCTGATCTTATAATTCAACGAGGAACTTACGTACTGCTTTACTTTTACTTTGGATTTTTTTTTCTTTTGCACTTGTCCAATCTTTGCAATCTTGTCTGTTCGACATGAAAAAGTACAATGTTTATCCTTATAAAGATCGAAACGTAAAATAAGATAAGAGTGCTTTCGAGTGGGAATCGATTAAGATATCGCCTTGACGGCTTGACGGATTACTCACGTGACCCTAAGATTTATGATACGTCGCGATAATGAGAAATTTACATGTGTTCTTAAATAATGTTTCAGAGCACCGTGCAGTATTTCGGCCGATGAGCAGGCTCGCGGCATAGCATCTACATCCCAGTGTTAACTCGACAGTGCGTTTTACGATAGTTAGATTTAAGTTAGGTTTCTCACAACACCATATCTAACGTATCTTTCTCTTCCCGTATCTGCCTTATCTGTCTCTCTAACTATATATAATTTTATCATATTACTGATATTAAGTAGCGCATAGGATTACCATCTACTCTGGAACACGTGAAATTCCGCAATATGGCACAAAGTAATGTAAATATCGTCGAATTTAGGTTTTTATTGTACTACGAATTAGACAACTTGTAAGACGTAGCAATTTTTTTTTCTTTTTTTTTTTTTTTATGTGACTTTAATCAAATTTTCTAAATACGGGCACGCACGGTCTATTCACGACGATAACGTCTCTACGATTACCAAGATCTTGTACGTTTTAATGTAAATGTCTTTTATACATGTATTTCACATTCGTGTCGTGGATCGACTATATTTCGGTAGTTCTTTTCTTCTGTACATACGAGGCTCTGTGATTTCCATTACTTCTTACGATTCATGATTTTTTTTTTTTATTATTCTTTTCTAGTTATTAATTTAACAGAACTGTACATACACGGGGCACACTATAATATCCTACTTCGATTAAATGTATGGAAGTTTAGTGCCGAATAGCCCAAAGTCATATAGAAGTTTATTCCTTTTTCTTCTATTGTTCAGCCGTAAGGGCAATAAAATGATTTATATTCGTATGCTGGCATACCGTCTTGATATATCCTAATTACAATAATTTTTATAGCTTTAACGTTATTATTACTTGATATTTAGTCACTTTGGTTCATTGCAACATATTCTTCACTTAATGGTACACTAACGAAATCATTGTATATAAATTCTTGATATTATCGAGATAACGTAAGGATTTGATTCTTGACAAGGGATTAACGTCAATCTGGGAAAGAAATAGTCAAGTGCTTCTGTTTAACAATCTATCTGTGAATGATATTGCTTCAGTCGTATCCCGCCGTGCCAGGATCACGATACGAAGTTCGTCTCTTCATCTAAAAATTCATCATGAGGGATTTATCAATTTTATTTCCACTTCTTTTCTTCGGTCTTCTTCAACGTGTTAACGCTTTTCCAAGCGAAGCGGCCATCGCCAAAACTTTGCAAGGTACTCGAAATGCATAATAGACTTGAAAAACACAAAGCGAAACAAGTGTCCATAAGTTGAAATAATATAACTAATACAATAGAACAATAGAAATTCTATCGAGTATTTTGATTATCGGTTGTAATGAACTTTTGTATAGCTAATGAATATAATTATATTTATTTAACACTGGTTTACCATTGATTTATCTTTCGATAAAGTTTATTGCTTATGGTTATGCTTCTTACGAATTAATTTATAAAATATCTGTCCGCTGCCTGGTGAATCAGAAAATTTTTTAATTGATAATCGATCGTAATTTTCACTTCCGCAACATAATTTTTTTATATTAATCAGGAGTAGAAGGAATTTTCAAAAAATTCAAAACCCGTGTCGCTGCCATCGCACTGTTAATCAATTACGTATTATTATCTGATCGATTATGAATTTATTATTTTTCAAAAAAACAAATCTGTAGATCGCCGTCTCGACCAATAGTACATTAAATTACAAAGATTTTTCCCCACAGAAACGTTACGAATTTTGTTTTAGATGACTTAGCCGATATGCGAATGCATGAAATTCCCGACCCATCCGTCGCAACACGAACATCTTCATTTATCAAGCTGACGGAGGAGACAGGTGAGAAAATTTCAATATTAAAAATCATATTTATTTGTCTAGTAGATTGAATATCTAAATTAATCTGCTCTTGAATCTCCAATTATATCATACTGATATACGTCACGAGTTTCTTCCTACACAAAGAACACGTCTCAGGAAGCACCGATATATAATATAAATGTAACAATTAAAAAGCAGAATTTAGCATATAATATAACATGAAATTAACATATAAGACCCAAGTCAGCTATTGATTCCAACTCGGAGCAAATTATTCCATTTATATAAATGTCCTTGTTAGTTGCAATTCCGTTAGCGAAGAATATTATTTCTAGAATCGCTTGACTCGGTATCATTTTGTGATACCGTCAGTAGTGTCGGTGAAACTTTGTAACAGCCTCGGGGACCGGTTATTTTAATGATAACTGATAATTGTCGCGTTTAACAATTAGAGACAAAGGAAGGCTACGGATAAATAAAATCCAAGGAAGTATTGCGTAATTTCTATCGCACAATTGTTCAAGCACAAGAGACAGAATGAATTCTCGTAACGTTTTAGTAAAGTCCTCTTAAATTACACGGTGAGAAAATGAGCGCGGAGAAAAATCTATTATTGACTCGTTAAAGTTTCTTGAAATAATTGAAGCTAAATTGCAAAATATTGCAAAGTTTATGGATCAGTGCTTAATAGTTTGTGAAGATATATTGATTCCTCGTATCACTTATCGATATTTCTATCGATTGCCGTAAGATTAATATCTCAGAAGGCCTCTTAAGGTCCGAGATCTTTACTTTGTGAGATCGTCTAATTTAACCCTGACGAAAACATGTCTGATATTAAAAAAAAAGAGCCTTGAACATATATATAGTGATTAGAATTAGTTTTTCTGCTGTAAACTTGTGCAGTACAATATTCTAATATTCTATGAAAGAAGTACCTATATAATCGTAATCGTGATTATCGAATGAACATGTTTTAATATGGCAGTAGAACATGGAAGTTACATATAACTCTAAACTCGGCTTTCTAGCCGAGACAAAATGAATAAAAAAAAAAAAAAAATGCAGCAGAACGAACGTTTTACTCTTCTCTTCTCACTGGTATGACCTTGAATTCTAGATCTTTCAGAAACTAAACGCTTTTATATATTAGCAATTGGCCGCCACCGCATTTTCAGTGTTTTTACAAAAACTTTTGATACGACTCACTTTCGACGTTCGACCGCTTTTATCTGGCATTGCTCGAATTCATATGCGTCAACTGCAACGCAGTTTCACGTCGTTTCCCGGATAACATATAATCGTAGAAACATGTTCATCCGCTTCCTGTAATTCTCTGATATAATGCTACTATATTCAGCTTACGATGACTAATAAGACGCAGATATCATTGTAACGGATAGAAAAAAAAGAGTTTCATTTATGTAAAAAAAGTGCGATTCAATTTTTACAATTTACGTTTACGTTTAGTAAATGCGTTTATTAGAAATTGTATGCATAAGCATTATACAGAGTGTCTTGGTGGCGACGAGAGACGGTTGGTTGTGTGATTCGTTTGAAATTTCTTCGTTCGTGCGGTGAGTTGTAGATCGGCTCATGATGGCGTAACCTAACGAGCGCGCATAGGTTGGCCTTGAAGCCGATCTGTGGCCGCTAAAGAACCTCAGTGGAGACTCGTTTTCTGAAATTCGTGAAGTTCATCGCGCGGCCGCTAGGGCGACAGGACAAACCGGCGGGGTTGGTCCCGCCAGAAAATAAGAGGTCGCTGCATGAAGTTTTTGAAAGGAATAATCTATATGAACGATCAACAAATCTGTTGATCAGCTAAGCAAATTGTGATCGGCTGAGGCACTGAGCAATCATAGGTATATTAAGACTTCCTGACAACAGGAAGCTTCAGTATCGAAGCCTCCTAGCCCTGACGATGCAGCCTGAAACGTTTGCGAAACGTCGCCACAAAGCTGAAGACAGACGCGGCTTCCATCCGGAAACCATGAGCATTAATGCATTTTTCATAACTCGTCATAACTTATGACAAGGTATTAAATTTTCTTATTGATAGAATCGGTGGCAATGAGCCACGGAACAAAAAGACCCTTTAATTTACTGCCAAGTAATCATGTATTACGTCCCACGAAGCACATCCTAGAAATACCTTCTTGACGGATCGTCAAGTTTCAGCTTCCCAATAAAATGGATCCCTAATATTTCATAAATCTTAATAACATTCTGAATAGACATTGTAATATCATATAATATCAATAATGAATTTTTATTGTATAAATTTACAGAAACTTCTTACTGGAATCGAAATGCGCAGGAAACATTGAAGAAACAGCTAAAAATATCCCACAATAAAAACGTGGCCAAAAATATAATAATGTTCCTCGGAGATGGCATGTCGATTCCCACGTTAATGGCAGCTCGTACTTACTTAGGACAACTCCGAGGCAACCCTGGCGAAGAGAGTAAACTTTATTGGGAAAATTTTCCGCACACCGGTTTCTCAAAAGTACGTTACACACGAACTGCCAGTAAAAATAGATTTCAATATTGTTAACCATCCATCGTATAACAGAAGGATCGAACAAAATAAAAATCCAATTTGCTTTTTAGACATACTGCGTCGATCGCCAGGTGGCCGACTCGGCATGTACCGCAACTGCCTATTTGTGCGGAATCAAAGCTAACGTAGGTACTATGGGTCTAAACGCAAAGGTCAAGCGCAAGGTCTGCGAAGGTCAACTAGATAAGAGTAACCACGTCAGTTCGATAGCTGCCTGGGCTCAAGATGTCGGCAAGTCCGCAGGTATCGTTACGACGACCAGGGTGACCCACGCGTCACCCGGAGGAGCTTACGCAAACATAGCTGATAGGAACTGGGAAAGTGATAAGGACGTCGTCAAGGCAGGCTACAATTCCACTGTGTGTAAGGACATCGCGACGCAACTGATAACGGAGTATCCTGGCAAAGATTTCAACGTGATACTCGGAGGAGGACGACGTGAATTCCTTCCTAAAGATACGATAGACGACGAAGGCACTTCCGGTAAAAGATTAGACGGTGTCGATCTAATTGAGTTGTGGAAACAGGAAAAGGCAGATCGCGGTAAAAGTTACAGATACGTCTGGAATAGAAAGTCTTTGCAGCACGTGATAGCCAATCCTCAAAATTACGATTATCTGCTGGGACTATTTGAGGCGAGTCACTGCACTTATCATATGGAAGGACCAGCTTCCACGGAGCCAACGCTACCGGAAATGACGGAAGCTGCCATTAAGATGCTTCGAAAAAATAATAAGGGCTACTTCCTCTTTGTCGAGGGCGGACGTATCGATCACGCCCATCATGATACCTGGGCTCATCTTGCTCTTGATGAAACTGTCGAAATGGCTAAAGCCGTTCAAATAGCTCGTGAACTTACGTCTGAGGATGATACGTTGATAGTAGTTACGTCAGATCACGCACATACTATGTCCATTGCCGGATATCCTACACGTGGTAATGATATATTCAGTATTGCTCAGACCAGTGGTGTAGATCATCTACCGTATACTACTCTCAATTATGCTAATGGTTTGGGATATAAAAAACCAAGCAGTAATGGTTCGCGCTACGACGTCTCCGACGATGACATGAGTAAGTTTTGTTTTGGTTTTCCATATATCGCCACTGTAATGCTCTATGCCACGATAGAATATGCCCCTTATTATTTTATATAATAGAATATGCCCTTAATTATTTTATATAATCTGAATTTGTTTAATTTGCAGACAATATGTATTATCGATACCCTTCGACGGTTCCACTTGATTCGGAAACACACGGCGGGGATGATGTAGCTATTTTTGCAAGTGGACCTTGGTCGCATCTATTTTCCGGGACTCTCGAGCAACACACTATTCCTCATTTCATGGCTTATGCATCCTGTATTGGACAAGGAGTCACCGCCTGTACCTAAAAAGCTGTCAAATCATCACCAAGAAAATTTGGCTGTGCCGAACGAATTTAATCTCCGTTTTGGATGCTCTTTTCCGAATGAAAATAAATAAATTCAATGTATATTCGACAATGTATGTGACATATACGTCATATATGTTGCGAAAAAATGAATAAATTTTTTGAAAATATATCTTTTACTTTTGAGACTTTCGTGGGCCAGAATTTTATTAAAATCGTGATTAATGTAGCAGACACGTTGTGTAATCTGTGTCGCTTAATTAAATGATAGTGCGTAATGAAAATAATTCTGTATCCAATAAACCTTTTAATTTCTTAGTTTCAGTAAATATTTATATTTTATATATAATTTATATACAGATTATATATGCCCGTTTATATATATAAAATATTATATATAATTTATATATCATTTATATACAGGGTATCCTGTCTAACGAGTAGAACACGGTTGTGACTTCGCTCGAGTAAAGAGACGCCCGTGCTTCCCCACAATTCGGAAGATTTAAAATCTACTAAGAAATGAAAAAAGTGGCCGAACCCTGAACTGCCTCAAAAATCCATAAGACTAAGAATAACAGGGGATGCGTGAGCGTGATTTCGCTCGGACAAATTCAAAACTTAATTCGACTCGTAAAATAGAAAATCCTGTAAAATATTTTCACATGGGAAATCGAATACTGATTAATCGATATGTTTGATCTGCTGCAGATGATTAATATTGATGCCCAGCATCGGTACCGCTGAGTACGAAAACACATGGTGAAGAAGATACAGCCATTTTCATTAGAGAACACTTATAGTATGTAGAGTCCATCTGTGTTCCGGCGCCCACGAGGAAAAGACATTCTATAAAATTTATAGAATGATTTAATCATGGCCTAAGCAGCCTGCAATTGCAGAACTTCTACAAGAAAGCATTAAGTATCTTAAATGCTATAGGAATGTCTTTAGTATGAATTAATATATCCGTTTCCTGTTCGATTCGCATTTACCAAACTAGGCACCAATTGACGTACTAATGTTTAACCTAAAAACATATCCAATATTGTAAGACGACAAGACTCGAAACTTTTATTACCATATTATAAATGCACAAAACATCTTAAAAATATATAATATACTTAGGATACGTTAAGATCGATAGATTATAACTTATAGAAGGAGCAGATCTTTTCGCAATTGGAATTTTCGTGTTACTCGCAATATTTAACGTAAAGGTTCAGAACCTTTTCACGTATTCCTCGATAAGTAAGAGTGTAAGTGAACGAGAACGCTGACTTATCAGCAAACGGGAAAATTAGCCAATTTGCCCATAAAGCGTCTCAAAATATCTATCGATAAGACCGTCTTCATTTCTTCAGACATTTCGCCGTGTACGATGCCTATTTTCATATTGAATTTTGAGTAGTTAAATGGCTCATTGACTAATCTTATCGAACCTACCGATTTTTCCGGTAGTTTTCATACTAAAAGATTTCTCCGAGGAAGCACTTATAGTTACGTCATTACTTTCCTTCCCGCGTTTATTACGTGAATATCATCCGTTTTCGAAATTTATCGTCAACCTACATTTTCTCGGATGAGAATCTTTGGACTATCATCGCCGTCATCTGCAACACCTCAGACATATTCAATATGTTCACAATCAAAAAGAACTATCTCAAGTATAATTGTATACATTTCGTAGCAACTCCAATAAATAATAGTACATCTATCCTTTGTGGTCATGCCGCTCACCTAAAGAATATGTCCTGGAAATGATTAGCCCTAAAGGAAAAATATCAGAGGAAAATTACGAAAGACGAAAGTTTAAGATTCTTTATGAGAAAGTAAAACCAACGAATGAAGAATTTAAATAGTGAGCGAGCGGCAGATGACAGAGTAGGAAAGAGCACTAACGATAAGAAACACGAAAGTCGGATAATGTTTTTATATGACACGACACGTACATCGAAAAAGGTGCACGTGCACACGCGTGATAGCGATAATCTTGGAAGACTCTTTGAGATTGGTACAAGAATAGAATCGAACGAACAGGATTTATTACGAGTATGTCGCCTTACGGAGAGGGTAAAATGAAACTGGAGCGATTTTTTTTTTTTAATTTTTAGGTACGACCGCACGTTCCATGCGAGACTAACTTATGCTTTCGCCGTCGCAAAAAATAGATGCGCGTTAACGTTCTGCGCATGATACAAATAGACGAGGTACAGCGCCTACCGAACGTATTTTGGTCAAGTTCGCGCAGGTACCAATGACGTCACGGTCAAAGCGACATCAATTTTACTTTGAGGTGACTTATTTATGTTTCGATTCGTAAGGAGATGGCCCCTCAAAATGAAACTGACGTTGCGGCGTGACGACACGTGACACTTAAGGTCAGCCAATCAGAACAAAGAGGGTCCAGTGGTCAGCCAGTCAGAGCAAAGTGACGTCACTGTCGAACTGCGCAGAACCGCTATTGTGTATACCGCGTCTATTTGTACCATGGTCGTGCGTACATGCGCACGTGGATGCGCAAAGCCGAAATCGTCTCCACGCAATATTCCAGACAAATCGAAAAACTGTAGGTCTTGAGATTCAAACGCCAATTTGAGTTCCTTGATGTACATGAAATTTTAACAAGTCTGATACGTAAGATTTCAATACAGCGTATCCACAAAAATCGAAAGACTTAGTGCGATATGTCTGTATCCGAAAATTGGCCTTAATCAACGGTATCAAAGTTACTGAAAAAAATCATAAGACCGTGAAGCATTTTCAATTTAAAATTTCCGCCCCTACAGAATCAATTCTTTGGCAACGGCGAATGCGTACGACGCGCACCGCATGGCTCGACCAGTCCTGCCTCACGGCAAACCTGTTTGCCCCGATATTTTCAATTGTAAACTATCTTAATCTTTCATTAATTTGCGGGCCTCTCCCTGCTACGTGTTTCTGTAATATAACAACGTACAGGATTCCGTAAAGTTTCGGTGAAATATGCCTACAGTGGTATGCTGAACTTCTCGTTATCGTCGCGAAAAAAATAACTCGCATGCAATCAGTGCGGACTGCAACGATTATATCAGCATACAGTCGATTGTCCATCTTGCATTAGAATGCACACATAATACATTACTATAATGGGAAGTAAAGCATAACCACTGCAGGGAGTAATCAAACGCGCTCCTTGCTTATCACAGCCGTCTTCCTCATCGTCATTCTCACCATCTTTTTCTTGATCCTCGCATCTCCTCTCTGACCATTTACCTTCATCTCCTCGACCTCGCCTTTCTCACTGTGCCATATGTATATCCGTTATCTCTTTTTGCGCGACGTGATATGTTTATACGGGGAAACAAGAGCCTTCAAAGAAAACAAACTCCATGTATTCAATTTGGCTTAATCAATTTTCGGAGAGTCGTATGTTATTCGTTCTGGAATAATAATGAATCCCTGCGATAAATCGATACGGAAACGACATCAATCAGCTCTATTTTTCACCGTCAAAGTGAATTCAACACTGGCCCTACAGTATTGTCGACTAGTCTACGAATTTTTCAAAAATCTTTACGTAAGGTGCAACGTTTAACGAAATGTCGATAGAAACTCGTTTGTGTGTGTGTGTGTGTGTGTGTGTGTTTTGCGCGTGTGTATGTGTATGTACACGTGCGCGCGTGTGTGTATATATATATATAATAAGCATGTATGTAGGTAGACGCATGAGCGACTGTGTATGTGTAATTAATTGAATATATAATTCTGGATGGTGATAGTAAAGAATACACTGAGAGAATTTTATGCTAAAAAATATCTTGATTGTTACGGTAATCGTGGGACATCATGAAATTTTATGTCTATATTAAAGATCTATATTTAAGATAATAATAGAATTGCAGTGAAATATTTTGCAGGTGACAGGCATTAAATTTGGAAGAATGTAAACTGTCAAAATGTTTGATATTAAAGTTTTCAATTAATTATTAAAGTATTAGTTAAAATATTCCTACAGGAAATCTTAAACGAAAGTTTTTAATACTTGATTGCTTGAAAATTAATTTCTAACGATTAAAGATTTAATTACGAGGGTCGCGAATACGTCAATTTGATGGCCAAATATGTACGGTACTAAGTTGACCAATAAAATTTACCTTATATAAAATTTTAATAGTGAGCACGTAAATTTTACCATACTCTTTGTACAAATTTATTGGCTGTACTTTTTTACTATACTGATGGGAAAATTGACTTGTGATAAAAAAAAAAGGTTAATATGTTATTATCATGAAAATTCAAATGACAAGATGTCCCGAGACTACTGCTTTCACGTTAATTTTAATTGTGAATTTTTCAAGAATTTTTAGCATTGATTTTCCCTGTGTATTAAAGTAAAAGTATATAATGAAATATGCAATATTTTCATACCTGTCATACCTGTCATACTTTTCATACTTATCACCTTAATGTTGTGATCGAACCTATTCTTGGTGTGAATTCGTCCTTATCATTTCCATATTTCCTATCATAGATAACTTTTCATTTTTTTTCATTCCTACTTTTAATCGTTACTTGATGATCGCGTGGTTACTGCACGATCGCAGTATTCTAGGGAATTATCGAATACATTGAAAAAAAATCAACAATGTCATAATCTTTATAGTAAAGTTATTATGGCAAACGTTGAATTAAATGGCAGAACCTTACTAAACCTTTCTTCCATTTAATTGTACCGATTAATAATATCTAAAATATTTGGTACAATGTGAGAGCGAAAAAAAGCGAGAAAGAGAGAGAGAGAGAGAGAGAGAGAGAGGAAGAGAGAGAGGTTAGAAGGAGAAGAGAGAGAGAGATGGGTGAATTAAACGTGTTGAACAAATTCCGGATTGAGGAACGAGAAACCCATAAACTCAGTCTGATCCAAATTCATCATGAAAAGTTTATCCGTTGGCGTAAGATCTGTCTTCTCCGATGTAAATTGCTTGTCGAAGTTACTCACGTCCTTTCGGTGTTTCTAAAAAAGATAAAAACAAAAGTGCGTAGAACCCAATTGTCCAAATATTAACACACGTTATTCTACTTAGTTTCACCAGTTTTACTAGTCTTCCTAGACCAATAAAATAATACTCACTATTTTGGGTTTGAATGGCGGTTGAACTTCTCGATTTTCAATCTTGTCCCAATCGATACGCCTGAAAAATGCATGGCCACGTACGTCTTCTTCTCCACGCAAACCGCAACCAAGTCGCTTGCTAGGATTTTTTGTGAGAAACTGCCGAACAAAAATGTGCAAATAATTGTCAAGATCCAAAAAGATAAAAAAAAATCATAAATATTACTCAATATTCTCACCCCTTTGCAGGCCTCCTTTGCCTCCTTAGAAAGACTCTTGGGGTAACTGACATTGTGATCGGTAATGGCTGCAAAAAGTTCCTCTTCATCCTCACCGTCGAATGGCGGCTGACCTACTAACATCTCGTAAAGCAGTACACCGTAGGCCCACCAGTCTACGGATTTCCCGTACGGTTGATAGAGAATTATCTGTCACGTAATATAACATGTGAAAGTATTAAGATAAGAAAATTAAAAATTTACTCTAACACTGCTCACTCGTTAAAATATATTGATAAACTAACCTCCGGTGCTATGTAGTCTGGTGTTCCGCAAAACGTCTTTGTAGTTTTGTCACCTGTAATTCCCTCCTTGCACATACCGAAATCCGCGATCTTTATATGCCCGTCTTGATCCAGTAAAACATTATCGAGTTTCAGATCACGATATACGATGCCGCGAATGTGAAGAAAAAAGAGGCCAATCGCTATCTCTGATGCGTAGAATCTAAAATATTGATTTTTCAATTAGCCTCTTTGTTTTTATATTTATCTTAATATATCTTATTGCGATTAATCGCATCGCACTTACACCGCGACAGGTTCCTTAAATTTACCACATTGTTGTATTTGAAACATTAGATCGCCACCGTTAACATATTCCATTACAAAATATAGACGATCCTGCAATAATAATCATTTTTATGTACTGGTAGGACGGTCTGTGACGAATTAAGACTAAAAGTTTAACCATTGTTTGGAAGCAGGAGTGTAGCTGAACGAGAAACGGTGGTTTACTCGAGAGCGCCAATACTCTTTTCTCGACCATAGTACATTCAACATCGTCATCCTGAATAATGATATCTTTTTTCAAAATCTTTATGGCGTACAGTTCATCCGTGCCCTTCCGTTCAGCCAGCATGACCTAAAAAATAAAGATTTAATAAAACTCATTCTTTTGAAGCATGATGCGACACTTCTTCGTGGGTTTTGGCCATGGGAATGTGCACCTTGCCGAAGCTGCCTTTACCCAGGACCATCAGGAAGTTGAAGTCTGTGGCGCGTATTACGTCGCTTTTTCCCATATTATGTGGTACGTCTTTATCTTGGGTCATGGAGGTCTTCTTTGTCACTGACGTCTTCTAAAAAATTAATAAAAGGACAAGATCATTCTCTAGTAGCTATACTTATACAATAACTACGTTATTATTATATTTTTTAAAAATCAAAAAATTTAAGAAACTCACTCGCATCTTAGTCTTGAGTTCAGCAAGATCCACACCCTCTTCGGGAACAGGAACGTTATAAAATTCGCCTTCTTCTTGGGTCAGAAGCTTGAACCATCCGCTAGCAGGAGCTTTGATTAGTTCGGATATACCAAACGACAAAGACCCCATAAAATCATTCCGAGACGTTCGATCCCAATCCCAGACTTCGATCAAAAGTCGCCTATCCTTATCTTCGGCTTTCAGCTCGCTGTAAGTCACAGATATTAGGTAATCGAAAAACATTTTCCAATCTTATTACTCACAAAGTGATTGTCTCGTTCCATTCGGGGTTGAGTGAAGACTTTATAGTTTTTGTTTTCTTCTTGACGTTATCCGAGTCCGGAATTAATTTTAGCTTTACGTACGGATCCGAAAGTCCATTGGGATCCATGGGTATGAGATTTCGACCCTGCTTCACTGCGGGGATAAAAATGATTAATTTTCAAAAAATTTACCACGCTGTTTTCTACCTTACTGTATACGCAGCTCGTGGTCAAAATTGAATAATGGAATCAAACGAACTAATCAAGAATGTAAAATGTAAATGGGAATGAAAATAATTGAAGAACCGGAAATTTACCTTCGACGGTGAGCTTGTTTCCTGAGCAGGTAATATGCAGTTGTATTCGACCGCGACGTTCTGTGTGATCGCATCCACATAAATTTGGCACGCTTTCCTCACATCGTTTGTGCACGTTCATGTCGCATGCTATATCATCAAATTAAAAAAAAAAATAATAATTTTCTTGGCGATTTATTTTAATTATCTTGTAATACACGAATCCACGTTCGGTATGAGCCATCTATTATTCCTTTATTGCCGAACTATATTATTTTCTCATGAGCATGTAAAAGCCACTATACGACTGAGAAACGTCACATTTGCTAAATTTATCAGATCTATGAGGTCGAGGACGGTGAAAAAGACAGTCATGACGTTTCTCGTAGACGACACAGATATTAAAAGTATAAATGCGCTCATAATGATAGATTGAAAAACGAAAGTGGCAGAGATTCGTTTAAGAAATAATGACAGGTAACGGTAATACTAATTGTATCGTTTTAGGTATAGTAGATATATAATAATATAATATTGGCATATATATACGATTACAATAAATATAATATATATAGTATATACATAGTATATGTAAATGGATATCGAATCTACCTAAGTAAGAGAGACGCATGCACGATGAAAGACTATTTAGGAGTTGCTGAAAATACCGAGGATTCGAAATCGACAGGGGTCTACAGAAAAAAGAGAACGAGAAATCCTCGACAACGAAGGTGGGCATTGTTATCAATAGAAATTTGATACAACACGATAAGTAACAGATAAGGGTATTAGGCCAATTGAGCGAAAGACGAACAGTGAATAATAGTCGATAATGAATAGTACACACAGAATAAAGTTTAGAGATTATGTAACGTTAATTTAAAACATCTAACGTTATCGTACGTATTGAAATGGAAAACTTTGAAAAAAAAATTACAGATCCGTACAAAATTTCAAAGACCGCGCTGATGCAGAATAAATTAATTTTTCATAGATCTGTGAATTTGAGGCATTTTTGACATACGATCCCCCAATTTTATTTTGTCGTCGATGTACTGATAACCGTACATATATGTATATTGATACAGGAGTGGAAATATAATAGCTACGAGCTGTGCTCTTCAGTTGTGCTATCGTGTGTATTATTTGATTAGGTAAGGTTAGGTACCCGTTGAAGCGCTTTTTTATTTGGAAAACGAAATAAGAAAATATACGAGAAACTTGATGGGCCTACGCTTACGATTATTAGATAATAGAGAAAATTATTAGCGAATTGATGGGTAATACGTATCCATATGGAATAAAATAGTATCGTGGTTTCTGTATGGATTTACTAAGGATTTACTATAGTGGCTAATTCTTAACGAATTTAAAGAGGATCGTGAATAAGAAAGATGAACGTAAACGCAAATTTTCGAGTCAGACTATGATATATTATGTGGTTGGGTCCTAGCTGTATTATTTTCTTTCTTATATTCGAAATAATGATGTATGCGTATACGATATCTTTTAAAAGGGTCTAAAACCAGGGTACTAGAGGCTTCCTGAATGAAATTTGAAAGATGACGAGAGAATTATTCGGTACTAGAATCGAAAAAGCGAGCTTTGCTAAATCGGCGGATCAAACTTTTCTTTGTTTTGTTTTGTTTAACTACCTGAACACTTGAGTCCCTGATGCGCGATGCCGTGAAGCATCGAGCCGCAGTGGTCGCAGAAGGTTGGCGTCAGGTACGTGAAAACATCCCATTTGTGTGGCGCGCTCACGGCCTGAGAACACAAACACGGGGCCCAGAGCCCAATTTCGTAATTGCATTCTATGCTTGAGGATTACATGCCTCGGTTTATTACGACGAAGGACTTCTAGCTTTTCATTTTATTTTTTCATCCTGTCACTTTTTTCCCGTCGTTCCTTTCGAAATTGTGTATGCAAGCAATCTGTGCTAGTCGCGTAAACGAGGCAGCAAGGCAGGTTAAGTGTTTTGGCTGGTGGACGACAATACGACGATTAAAGCATTAAATTATCGCGTTCCCCTATGATTCTTTATTGGAAATCTAAACATTCTTGAAATTTATAGTATCTATAGATATATGCCATTCGGCGACATGTACAGAGCATCCGACGAAATTCGCAGACACAATTCATTTTCACGAAGGCGCGACTAAAGGGTTATGGGTTTTCTCTATCTGCTTCAGGACGCGAATGGAAATTTTAACGAAGCATCCATACCACCAGGAAAGTGACGGATTTCATTCTCATGAATTCACAAAGCAGAATTCGCACATTCGCGAGATGGTGACTTGTAACTTATGTTTTGAGTCGACACGTCATTACCAAAGAATAAGAGACTGTAAGATACATAAACCGCATGAGGTTGGCTATAAAAATCACGAAAATGATTTCATGAAGAATCTGAGACAATTATGGACCAACTAGTACCAAATGCAGCCAAAAGTGATATTTCGCCTGTTTTAAGAAATTTATTTTATTTTTTATTCTAATTTATTTTATCAGTATATCCACCCTGTTTCTTAGTAACAATGCGCGTCTTGGACATTGACGATGTTAATTCATTACTTTAGGCTATTTTAAAGATGCTTCCTGTATTGATTTACAATTTGAGTCCAGAACGGTTGCAGAAAGGATAGAAATTTTGTAATCGAAAAAAATATGACAGCAAGCAAAATTAATTCCTTTTGCCCAGAAAACTCGTCTGCAAGGTCAAGTGGTGAACCGGAGTGGGTTAGTAACAACTTCCACCTATTTTTATTGTATGAAGAAAACTTCCATGGGGACGTATTAACCGCTGATGGGTATAGATGGGTCGAGTTCTCGAACCAAATTTCGGACAGTATAAGGTTCAGGTGAAACTAATTATTGCTCAAATCAATTTCCCCCTCCATCATAGTTTTGTTTAAATCCTTCAAAAAAAGGGTAGGATAGCCGGTAGCTTCAGTTATTCAGTGGGTTTTGCGGTGTTTTGTTATTCCGGGCATAGCGAGTACCCAGGTGTACCTTTAGCGGCATAGCCGGAATTTCATGAAACAAATATTTCTAACAAATGCGCATTGATACAACAATAATACAGTGAGTGCACAAAGAACATGTATTTAACATAATTATTTGAACGCTTGTATTTGCGATTTTTAACATGTGAAATATATACATATATGTTGAACTGAATTGTTTAAAACAATATTGGATTTATATTTAATTTAATGCAAAGAGAATATAATTTTTATTCTTCGTTTTGGTACGTTGCTAGTTCATATTTCTGATCATGCTCGCTATCAGAATATATTTTGATAAAATTGAAATTATATCCAAAGTAACCAGTAACGGCAAAATGTATTGTATTTAACGAAGGGTCTGCCTGGAGTAAAAAAACTGGCAGGCGCAGACAATAAAGCCCTCTGATAGGCCGAACCCATCGTTTGGTTGAAATGGAGGGGGTAACCCTGTTTCAAAGGAAATTTCTTACCTGACCTTGTACAGTCCTTTACAATAGCCATTAAAAAATTCAGAAGCCTAGCTTTTGTATTTTAGAAGATTATCAGGGAAATAAAAATCTGGGTCATTTTTGACCCAGTTTAAAAGCTTCGAGGGTTAAGGTTGTTATATTCGCTTCAGAATCTGCGAGCAATTTTGCAGAGGTTCGACAAAAGACATGTCCTGTGTAGGTCTCAGGATTATTTAAATTTAAAAAACGCCCAATTTGCTTTGGCATATTTGAGAATTTATGTACGTATTCCGATAACCTGTGGACACAGCCTAACAATGGAATTTCATTGAAAGTTCTGTCCAAAAAACATTAGTTTAAAAAACGTCGTCTCAGAAAAATTATTAGCGCCAAAAGTGGTATAAAAAAATATTAAAACAAAATAATGTGACAATAAGGAAGTCATCTAATAGTTTTGTAAGCCACTGATTTTACGTATTTGTAATAAATATGTATGTAAATTTGTTTTTAACAATTTAGTTAAACATATATATTTCCCATGTTAAAAATCGTACATAAAAGCGTTCGAATAATTCCGCAAGCCACTGTATTTAATGTTAAAGGTTTAATATTAAGTTACTTATAAATTAAAATGAAAAAGAAATGAAATAATAGGTTTTTTAATAATTTTTTAAAAATAATTTTACGTGCCTAACTGAATATCATTTTGAGTATTTTTCATAATAAAATTTTTAAAACAACATGCATTTTATTTCTTAAAAATCCCTCCGAAGCAATGTAGCCGACAGTTCCCGTTTTCGCAGCTTCATAATTAAAAATAATTCTAATTTTCGGAAGAGATCAAAAAACCAACAACATATCCTTGAGATACTACGCTTCCATTTTTAAATAGTTTTTTTACTTTTTTTCTTTTGTCAATTAGAACTGGAGATATTGTAGTTAAAAAAAAACACGCGAAAATCTAATTTTTTCATATGTCGACACCTGAATTTAAAAATTATTAAATGTAATTGAATCAAGGTTCATTTTACGCAAAATTCCAAAAATTTTAATTTGCAATGAGTTGCTCTACGTTAATTAGGACCGCAGTTATTAAAGAATAAAGGCGACTGGGACGTACCCGTAGCCCCGTGCGCGAAAATAGGTGTAAGATTTTAATTATCATCTTAAATGAGATTCCCAGATATAACCGAGATTCGTTGAGATTCTCTTAAACATATATAGGTAATATTCCACGAAAAACCATGATGTCCCGGATTGCCGTGATTTTGACGATAATTTCTAATGAAAAATTTTCTCCATACAGATTTCACATCATGAACAATATAAATAAATGTACAAATACGTTAAATTGCTTATAAAAAATATTTACAAGTGTTACATTATTTTAGTACTGGATGTACTCTGATAAATACTAGACAAAAAAAATAAGCAAACATGGTCCAGCATGTTTTGAAAAATCGTCGTACATTCTCCTATATTTTTTTGGAAATTTGAAAAATTTTTTTTTATATTTAGACCCTCGTTAGCCATCGGTGCCGAGTATTCGCATTTCACGTACGCGATTCCCATGACTTAGATAACTCACGTCACGTCACGAACGTTAATTACGGTATTTACTACGTACCTAGCTCTTGGAATGATATCCTTCCTACAGGAATAAGGGGGAGGACCTAGAGGAGTCTCACTACCAACAGCACGAGACCTTTAGGATTGTACCACTCTGCGACCTGGAAGAAAGACCTATCTTTATAGTTCAGCTCTTCTCCTGTCATCTTGCTTAGCGGATCACGAGCCGTCGAATCGGTTTTGACACTAGGGAAATTAACAAGATCGTACGAGGGACGTGAAACGAATCTTTTGCACTATTTTTCCTTTCTTTCCCATATTTGATTCGCACACTGGAGAGCAATCGGAATTATTCATGAAAATGACAAAGAAAAGAATAGTGAGGAGTACGAGTTTAGACTTGGGTAGCATATTATATATTTTCCTAATTATCGTAATTTCATCCTCAAAAATCGAAATATCTACTTAATATTCTCAATAAATCGTAGCAGTGTGCAGAGAATATTGGTATATAGATTTTGCATGAATGTTCAATACATTCTGAGAACATTGTTTTGGTGGATGCAGAATATGAACATCATCTTCAAATTACTCAGAAGGAACATCACTTTAGTGTCCCCCTTCGATTTTGATGAAACTCAAATATGTTGTAGCGCTTGGAAAACTAAGCGACACGTATTTTTTTTTATCGGCCGAAAAACGGTTTCAGGGGGTGAAATCAACCCCCAAAGTTCGGCATGTTGACGGGTGATAATGCAGTTTTACTTAGAAGGGGTGGAACGATTTCAATTAAACAAAAACTAAAATGTTTCTCATCACGAATAATGAAAATTACACCTAGACATTAAAAAGAAATTTTCTAGGTGAAACTGCATTATCACCCCTCGACATGCCGAACTTTAGGGGCTGATTTCATCCCCTAAAACCGTTTTTCCGCTGATAAAAAAAAATACGTGTCTCTTAGTTTTTCAAGCTCTACAGCATAGTCGAGTTTCATCAAAATCGGAGGGGTTCACTAATCTGATATTTCTTGTCAGTCTCAATCCAGTGTCAGTCCAATGAAGTAATCCTCGAAGCTTTTGATACGTTCCGAAATTCACTGCCAGTACTACCAATTTCTCGTTTCTTCGTTTCTCTGTTTACCTGCATACAATTCAGTAAGAGATAACAATGTTGGCAGAACTGACAGTGAATATAGGGAAATGCCCAAAGTATGGCCAAGATTATATGTATGTAAGAGCGTATGTAACAAACTCTATACTCAAATAAATATTCGTTCCTACTGTGTTTGAAACTATATGTCAACCGTATGTCATAAGTGTAGGACGAGCTGATTCAAATGCATAAGTTCCGAAAATTATTGACATTCTGCACCTATCAGATCGTATCTTCAGAATGTATCGAGCGTTCGCTCGAAGCCAACGTACGATAATTTTCTGCATACGCCGAGAATATACTCGAATATATTTAGTACATGCTCACCACATATGTGTGCATCCAGTTTGAACATTTTCAGAACGACCTAAGAATATCGTTTTCCTATCTGAGAAGAGACTGATGACTTCAAATGGCTATTTCGCGTTGCTAATCATGAATAATAGATCGAACTTGACTAATATATTTTTCCTAAATATAGTTACCAATATATTCTACATCATGGCCAATCATTTTGACATTAATTTTACAATGATTATTCAAAATCTGAAAGAGAATTCTGACGTGAAGATTGTCATATTGAAATCGATTTTCAATTTTGAATTAATCATTGTGAATGTCATATGGAACTAATTGTCAGACTTTTTCGCAATCCGTCTGCGAATTCGCATGGTAGGAAAATATCTGTCAAATTTGTGCAATTCTACTGGTTTGATGAGTAGAAATCCAAAATGGTGTCCGATTTCTCTAGGCTCTTAACTCGCGGTCGGTCGCGCTATATTTGTTAAATGCAAACAAGCAAATGTAGGTCGTAAACTCGTCATTATTTGCATAAAAACTTTCGTTCGTTATAATATTACTCAAATGACTATTCATCAACGTATTCGTGCAAAAAAGTCTTATTTTACTTCGTTAGTGTCGCATAAAAAATATGATGTCTACTAATTTTCACGTAGAAAATAATTCATAAATTAGATACAGGGAAAATCAGTCGTTTTCGAAAATTTATGTCGGTAACAATTTCTGTGACATTATTTGACTTTCGAAACGCATTACAGCACTTGTTTCTCAGATTGACGTAAAATCCACAGCTTTTGTTTGAAAAAACGACTAAAGCTTCCAACAGTTTCTAATTAAAAATTTTCAAGTATTTTTTGATAAATAAATATTTTCAACGCGATTATTTCTGATATTATTTTTACTATTCATCTCAAATAATCCTCCGCAATGATTATAAATCGTAGTAGCGCTGCGAAAGACGTAAAACAGTGGAAAACACATATGCATCTGATACATGTACAGCACAGCCGATTACGTTACAAACTGCTGTGTGATCTACGGTAACATAAGTTAAGAAACAGAAGATAATAAAATCGAGCCATTCCGAACTTAGGGGAATTTTAGAAACATTAGAGTCCTAAATTACTGCATAGAAGCCAGACTCTTGTGATTTTTAAGTTTTACAAAACTACAAATGTAAATCCCTTAGATGCAATGCTATCAGGATGGTAATGTCAACGCTAGCAGCAATTCATTAAAAAAATCACAAATTAAAACTGCTATTGGAAGACGTTATGGTTCACTAAAACGAGACGACGCTCTTTGACATCCTCGTTTATATAAAGCGTGATATAAAATGTGTATAATACAAAGAAATTGGGCAAGAAATGATAGAAAGAAATTAAAGCGTCTTGTTCTGTGCATTTTTTTAAATGCTTAGAAACGTAGAGCAGAATAGAAATACAAAAACGCAAATTGCAATAAGAATGCAAGGGACGTTAAAAAAAAAAAGAGGAAATAGATTTACTTAAAGCATAACTAAAAGAGCCACGCATTCATGCTTAAGAGAAAGATTAACGCTAGATTTACGGACATTGATTATCAAAGTTAACATAAATTCCAAAAAAAAAATAATATTTATGATTTCTGTACTTTAATTCTTAAATTCTAGAAATCGGTGACGCACCTTTCAATTTGAAACTGGGCGATGAAAATTCGCAATTCGCACCAGTGCGGATTTTAAGGATTAAACATGAAATTGGAAATCTGTCAAAATTGACGGATTTCGTAAATCTAGTGTTAAAGTCGTGCATACACTGTTGGAAACGATAAATGTTGGGCAGTTGTAAATTTTAAACAAAAGTTCAAATCGAGTCGGACAAAAATGACTTAGATTTTGAGGTTAAAAATTTCATGTTTTCAATAAATTTCAATTCAATTGCTTCAATCATTCGTATGAAGTATTAAGTAGTTACAGAGATTCGTACTCGTGCGCGTAGGCATCACTAGGAAAGCGCATTTTACGTGTGAACTGTGCTTAAAAAGCTGATAAGTCAATTGATTTGTCCTAAGTCTTTAAGAATTAGTAAGCCAACAATGTAATGTAAAAGCAATATAACTATTCGTTAGCTAGCAGATATATGTATGTAGGCATGCAGGAAAATACTACAGGATATAAGAAGGTCAAGAATTGTATGGCATAGAAATATCTCTCTTAACGGAAACCACAATCGTATAACAGTAAAAAAAAAAAACTACGAGCCGTGATAACTATATGAAAAATTCTTTCTACTATCCTCTGAAGTCGAAGATCAATTTATAAAATTTTTTTATAAAGTCGGATCGTAACACTTTTCGACAATTGATATAATATATTAATATATTTTTATCTTGACACACAATTATCCATAATCAATCATTTTTAATCTAGATATCATTATTGCCAAGCTGAAATGATAGGGGATGCTGCTAATATAAAATCTAATTATGGATTTACGTCCACGATCCCCTTTAGTGGATATTTAAAGTCTCTATTGTTGCATTAAGTGAAACTAAGATATTTTAATGTTTGTTGAATTTTTATCATCAAAACTATTTATGTACAATAGTTGCAAGACTCATTCTACTGACTGATGTTATACTTTTCATGATGGAAGTAAATTTCATTCGAAAACTTGAAGTCAGCCTAGATATCGTGTAGTTAGATCTTGAGCTATAAAATTCAATAAATAATACCACTTTGCTTACTTGACGATTAAAAGAGTTATTGGCCGTAAGATTTAATTTCGTGGGATTAATCATTCGTTATCAGGATTTGGAAGTTTAAAAATTTATAACCGTTGCATCATATTATCAATTGAAATTTTCAACATATCTCGTAAATCTCAGATTTAACCTAATAGAATATTTAGAACATTTTTATTTTACAGAATAAATACAAATAACAATAACAGTAACAACAACAATAACGTAGATGATAATAATAATAAAAAAATAATAACCACAGAAATATATTGTTTTCACAATCTTGAGGCATATCCTGACAGGTGGACTACGCTGTTGCTTTGTTGCCCCATAATGAAGCGAATTCGGCACCGATGGTATTGTTTTTAGCATCCTATGGTATCGTCAACACGGCAACAATGGTGATGCCTATTTCGAAATTCTAAGTGAGTATTTTCAACATCGTCATAGCTCGGTTATTGTTGTATATAATTTATCGAGAATGGAACAATGATTCTGAGTATTAGCAGCGAATGGCAAAGTATACTTGCTGGCTGACAATAGAATTGACAAAAAAGAAGTCTATGGTGTCTCGAGGTTCAACTTCGTGCGTCCAATATGTACACTGGGCCACAGGAATGGTGACAACGGTAGACGCCGTGCGGTGAGGTAAGAGAGGAGGATTGGGCGGGGCCTGCTCTCCCATCTCGGCCTGTGCGTGCAACGCAGCAAG
>JARQSW010000567.1:52031-71084 GCA_030142375.1 Calameuta pallipes | reverse complement strand
TCTCTCTCTCTCTCTCACTCTCTCTCTCTCTCTCTCTCTCTCTCTCTCTCTCTCTCTCTCTCTCTCTCTCTCTCTCTGTTTCTACGCATGAGTCGTAGCCCGTTCATTCAG
Source organism: Calameuta pallipes (assembly GCA_030142375.1). NCBI lineage: Eukaryota > Metazoa > Arthropoda > Insecta > Hymenoptera > Cephidae > Calameuta > Calameuta pallipes. The sequence continues at coordinate 70,973 of JARQSW010000567.1, read as the reverse complement.
CTTTGGCGTCGGCATGAATGAAACTCGCCTGAACGGCGTAGCGTCGTGCGGCCCGCTTTCCACTACGCAACTCGTACTCCTGATTCTCCGCGACCCACCCTAACGCACTTCTAACCCATCGTGCGACCCGCGTACCTTGTGTCTCGAGTCGTTTCAATTTTTCTTACTTTGGACAGACCTTTTTTTCTCTCTCTCTCTCTCTCTCCCTTCGATCGATGGGCATTCTTTATTAGCCGCTTGCGCGCGGTGATCGATGATATCGATATACGATCGTGCTGCGTACGATGATTGATGACTTTTTTTGTCTTTTTGAAAGAATTTTTTTTTAACATTCTTTTATTAAGGCTGTTTCCACGTAGCTGATCTCTCTCCCCCCTCTCTCCCCCTCACCCCTTTCTCTCTCACTTTTCTTCCTCGTCTGGTCATCTGTTCTGGTGTGAGGGCAGCTTAAGAATGTCGGGTCACCGACACGGGTCATCCATTGTCGTTTAACAGCCAAACTCAAGTTTAGTGTGTAGTTACATGAAGAGTCGGCCGTATTGTCGTCCCTCTTGGCAATATTAAATCTAACTCGTGTCTCGCGAAAACTTTGAGTCTCTCTCAACGCCTCTTCGTCCCTCTCTCTCGTATGAGTATCGCACAGGCGAAGATGCGTACACACTCGGATGGACCATCCTCCCTCCCATCTTCTACACTCTGTCCTGTTTCACGTTTGAAGTCGAGCATCCGCGCATCATACTTCCGAGAATCTTGTATGTATTTTCGGATTGCTCCTAGTACCGTCTTAGTCTTTTTCTAATTTTTTACTCTCTATATATCTACATATACACATATATGTCTTCTGGACCGTCGTCGTTTACGCTCTCCGGTCCTGACCTGGTCGCCTCTTAACTCCGACATGAAAATATCTCTACGTCGAGTCTGGTCCTCACGTTCAAAATTTCTCATCATCAGTCCTCGGATCACGATTCCTTCGATATCCCTTATCAGCGACCCTGAATGATACTGATAAGCATATAACGCACGTATAGCACAAGCGCCAGGTCCGTCTCCGTTTCCTTTTCAACGAATTCACAGACGAGCATGTAATTGGAGTGTAACGACGCCCAGTGACCTCGGTGGGGAAGCTGATATTGTTTTTATGTGGGTGCGTGGTACTTGTGTACGCGTGGAGCAAGTACCTCGCGTTGCGTCGACGACCGAGGCCCGACGTCGATTTTCGCCGGGAACGCGCACCAAGAAGCGACTCGCGTGCGTCACGAGTTATTTCGGTGGTTCACGGTGTCAGAAGCCGCCCAGCATCCAGCGAGGCATCCGACTAGTCTCTGACTTTGTATCTATTTATCTGTGCTAGGCTGCTGTTACGTACGCCGGGTTCCAATACCCGTGACTTGGCTCCGTTCACTCATTCGAATTTATCCGCGTTAGTAATCTTCGATCATGACTTTTGCACGATCGCTCGTGGATCGATGCATTAATAAATATATGTACATATGTGCATATATATATACGACAAAGATGTCGCGTACCCACGTGCCTGCACAGTCGTACGCGGCCACGTCGTTTCGTTGACACCAATGAAATTATGCAAATGTCCGATACTACGTGTATCAAGGATGAAACTATTGTCTGACTATGGAGCATTCGAATGCGCCGCCTCCCTTCTTCTGCTCCTTCTCCTCATTCACCTCCCCCTCTCCCGTGTTTCCTGCAATGTACCGTAGTTCTGGAACTCTGGCTTAATATTGTTTTCTTTTCACTATAGTATATATATAATATATATATTTTTTTTTGCGTTACGCGCGTAGCCTACAAAGATATCGCGTACGTTTGTATATTGTGTGCGGTCCATGTTGGCCAATGATACCGAGGTGGGCATAAATATTCTGGTTACACGTGCGCACTCTGGCGCAAGGCTTTTGCACTATACCGCCCCGTTATACGTACGTTGCGTATACGACTGAGTGCGTGTCGTTACCTTCGTTTCATTTCATTCATTACTCCCTGCGCCGCGAGCGGGTAATACTTCCGGTTGTTCCTCTCTCTCCTCGTTCGCCCTCGGAACGCTCTAGAATCTAGTCACATCGACTTCCGCCTCCTGTTTGCCATATGCCAGCCTAGAGGTCTCGGCGCTTTACGGTGCCGCCCGGGATGTCTTATTATTTTCTACTTCCTTACTTCCTTTCTCTCTCTCTCTCTCTCTCTCTCTCTCTCTCTCTCTATGGTGTTCCTCGTCGACTCGACTGGTTCCGTCAGTCAGCCATTCGCTTCCGTTTCGTCGTATTATTGTCGTTTCCGGTCTTTCCCGATGAGCACTTGACAGTTTTTTTTTTTTTTAATCGTATCATCCTCTCTGGACTCCGCTTGGTTTATCTCTGAAGATTTTTCAAACCAATTCGGATATCTCGTTATCGTTATCGAATTTCCGGCTCGTCGGTCCTGACTTGTTAACGTCCCACCGCTCTTCCGCTCGGATCCTCTTTTGTGACTTCCGGTGGCATATTTCGTTATCGGGTTATATACGAGTGGCAGTGACAGTAGACCCCCCCCCCCCCCCTCCACCGGCTCATCCGGTATTGCTACGTAAATTTTTTTTTTTTTTTTTTCGTAAAATTTAAACAGCCTTCGCAGAAAATCATGATATCGGCCAGGGTCACCGAACAAGATGGTTGATCAAAATTTTTTTTTGAGATCTCTATCAAGGTGTCTCGGGCATCTTCGAGCGAGCTTGAACCAGAGCGCCTGTTGCGTTCCCATGAAATTTTTCATTAGGACGGAAGTCGGCGAAGCGCTATATTAATCGGAGACGATTACTCGACGTCTGGTTAATTGCCCCGACGAGGGTACTTCCGCCGGAAGTGGCATCCCAAGGAGAGTATCCGGAAAAATTGTAATGGACTATATATGTGTGTACATACATATATACCTATATATATATATATGTCTCTGTCTCCGCAAGTTAAGATCACGGGTCACGTATTCCTTTTAGCAGAGGGGTATATCGTGGCTCTTTGTAATCTCTGTACATATTATTATACTGTGGATCGGCGGATCCTCTGTGTAATTGGTATGCGACGGTGCCGTCGGCTCTGCCGTAGGAAGATGCGCGGTGCGTAGTGCGTACGCTCGTCGTGCGTGCAACATGTGACATCCGGGATGTGTTCCTGGCATTCGTTGGTCGCGCGGCGTCTTCTTGCGGGCTGCGACGTTGTTGAGCCAAAGCGACGATACTATTCCTGGAACACGAGTCTCATCTCTTCTCTGGCTCTCCCCCCCCTTTCTCTCTCTCTCTCTCTCTCTCGCTCTCTCGCTCTATGGACACTCGTACCAAATTTGTCTGTATCGCTCATACCGATACCTCGTTTCGATATCCCCAATCGACCAGCAGCATCCCAAATGGACCAGGACGAGCGTAACGAATCTTCGGATCGTCCTTGATCGCCCCACGGTAATACAGCAGTTTGACGGATCGCCAAGCAATTTGTTAACGATCCCTTAAGTTTCCGCGTAGACGAGCTCAGGGTGTCGCTCGTCGACAGATTTAGGGTTTAACGCGTTGGCCGATTTCCGGGTTTTCGGAATTTAAGAAAATCAAACAGCACGTTTATCGCGACGTACGGGCGTAGGCGGTGCAGATTGAGGGAGTAAACGGATTCCTGGGCTGTTAGATTTTTCCACGAGATCCAGCCGGCTACCACGTAGAAGATCCATGCGCGATTTATACCTGCTTTGGATCCTGGTACCATCGGGGTACCCCTCTCGTTATACAGAGTTATATTATATCATCTGTATACCTGAAAGTTCTATCCACTTATACGCTATTGACACCTTTTTCCAGTCTCTCTCCCGGTCTCAGGCGAAATCCTTACGAACACATTCGTAATTTCGTTCCGCTAGATTTCCTCTTCTCTCCTCGCGGTGCTCTAACGCGCAACGGGTCCGTCCCGCGGCTAATCGAGAAAACAGCCGAGCCACGGATAAATATACAGAGACCGGTGATGTACGGGCAACGTTAGGATACCACGAGGTGGTGCCTCCCTCCTCCTTCATCGTATCCTCTTGGCGTTGTAAATTCGTACAGCGTTTCTATAGACGTCGGTATCGTCTGTCTCCGTTTACGTTTATCTCCCTCGCCATCTCCGTCTCTCACCAGATCAACATCTCCTTCCTCTGCTCGGCCCGTATGCCCGTTTTACGCGTCGCGGATCGTGGATTGGAAGATCGGCCCGAATTAGCGAGCAGGAAGTTGCGCAACTGGACGGTGTATACTCCCGATGGGGAGCGTCGGAGCGCGTAAGGGGGACGTCGCGACGCCCAATCTTTGGCCTATACGCGTTCCTTTGGACCACGTCGCAGCATCCACAGAGTGTCTTTTACGTTACTTCTTTTTACAATTCGTTGCCCGTAATCAACGGCACTTTCTGTTTCGAAATTCTGGACTCGTTCTGGTCCATGTCCTGGATGCTGGATGACGATCGTCCAAAGGAAAATTCGGACGATGACGTCGAGGTAAGTCGACGTGTTCCATTTGTAGGAGCGAAATGTCCCTAGCGCTTGTAAAATCTTTCCTAGGGAATTATCGACGGGACGGTCTTTTACGTGTTACGTTAACGGGAGATCGTCGATCAACCGGTACCAAATGATCCTTAAGGCTGCTACTGTTCCTTTAAACACGTACCCGGGTACCCCCTGAGTCTGACCTTCTGTATTCACCCTGCTGAACCCGACGCTGTCACTAGTCCCAGGGAACACCTGTAAGTCCCCCGCATAAGCGCAGACTGTATGCGCGCGATTAACAGGGATTTTCCCACGGGATTGTTGTTCATCGTTAAACGGTATCTTATTTATGGTTTCGATGTTAATGAGGTTATTGGCTTTTTTTTTCGTCTTCTCTTCCTTTATACAGCGATATTATATACTTTTTCTTTATCTTGCTTTCAGTACGCTGGCATTCGAATCGGTCCGGTCGTCAAGAAGGACGTTATGAAGGCCTCCATCATGCTGGAGCACGACAGCCAGTGAGTACTACAGTATAGAGTCCGGTCTATAGTGCGTTTAAACGCTTCAGGATACTCTATCGTTAGTCTCAGCATGTATACTACGTACGGTAGTAATGCGATTGAGAAGTGACGGGATTCTGGCAGTTTTACGATACGGCATGTAGTAGATCTCTGCGATTGCCTATACATATAAGTCTTCCGTAGGATTGACGAGTAGCGTGTAGTGGAGATTTAAAGCGTGAAAGCGAGACAGGCAGCAGAGGAACGTTCGAAGTATCGTAATCCGTCATGGGCCAAGGGGACTCACGGGTCCCCGGTAGTATCTCGTGGTTTTCGGACGGGATCTCGAGAAGCTGCGGATCGGACGAGAGGAGTGAGCACGGATGTAGCTTTACGGATGAGTGAACTTTTTTTTTTTATTTTTGGGCCTTACTCTTCCTCCCTTGGTCTCTGTTGGAGAATTTCAACCACCCTTTGTCTCCTTTGGCTGTTGGATTTTTTTTTTTTTTTTTTTTTTTTTTTTTTTTTTTTGAAATTAGGAAACTACATTGGACCCCACTGGGGCGCACATGTTAGATTGACAATTTTACGGAGTTTTTATGGGGTCCGTTAGATTGCGATTAAAAGTAACGTGCTTCGCATTATCGTTTGAGCGGATCATTGGAAAAAATCTCTGGATCTATGGGTGTCACGTGGTATGGCTATACGGGTGAATATCGCTTGTGGGAAATATTAAGCGACACCCGGTGTACGCGTGTTGCTTCTCGTTGGAGGTTATGTTTTACGTTTCTCCTCCCTTTCGCTTTCCGCCTGTAATTTTCACCTGGCATCGTTCCTTCCTTCTTCCACCAGCTTGTTCCCCGGATCTTAAGTTATTCCTCGGGTCCTAACGGTCCCGCACGAACGAGGATAATCGCCGTGTCCGGTGATCGAAACAATTTTCTCTCCATACCCACCCGGAGGATGGTTTGCCAGTTTTTTTTTTTCGCAATTTTTGCCCGCCTTGAATTTTTACATAGGCTTTTTTTTTCGCGTTCCGAATATACAGGGTTTTCGTTGTCTCTGTCTTTCTCTCTTTTTTTTTTTACTCCTTTCTCTGTATCTTATCGGAAGATCGTTTTCAGGTACGCCACCATATTGGCTTTCGACGTGAAGATCGAACGTGACGCCCAGGAACTTGCCGACTCCCTCGGCGTCAAGATATTCCAGGCCGACATCATTTACCATCTATTCGACAAGTTCACTGCCTACCGGGACGAACTGAAGAAACGTAAACGCGACGAGCATAAACATATCGCCGTCTTCCCTTGCAAGCTCAAAGTTTTACCCCAGGTAAGAGATTTTTGTATTTTTTTTTTATTATTTATTATCGTTATTATATTCATCGCGTTGCCAGGGCCAATTACTGTTACTTCGGATGACGTTGAAGCCGACGCCGTCTACTTTACTGTGCTCTGCGGTACAGCTGACGGTGGGTCGATGCGGTATGAAATCAGCGTTTATCGCCGGACGTGAACTCGGGGAAGAGGCGAAGAGCAGACCGGAAGCGTGATGGTTAGAGTGGGGAGTGTCGACCCCCACGAATCAACCGGAAGCGATAGACTTCGTGCTTTATTAATCGCCTTCACCTGCCCATCGCCTCTTTCTCCTCCTCCTCCACCTCTTGCTCACATATATATATATATATACATATATGCGCGCGTGTGTGTTTTACTTCTTATCAATGCGTCAGCGTCCTCCGACCACTCTCTTATCAGACCCGAAAGATAATACGGCATCTCGTATTCGTAACGCTATTTACAGGAAGTAAATTGACCACACAGAGGAAGTCTGACAATTTGAATTTCACCAGAGACTCACAGAGGCCTCTAATTCTGGTGGTAATTTTCTAGAGATATATTTATTATTATTTTCGTTGATAAGACTTAAGGATTGCTTAACCCGTTGACGTGTGTCAGAGGATATAGGTTATTACTGTGATATTAATACTGCGACTATGAATAGGGCTTTACGGATTTAATTTTTCGTTGCAGTACATATTCAACTCGAGGGATCCAATAGTCATGGGTGTCATAGTGGAGGCTGGTATCGTCAAGGAAGGAACACCGGTCTGCGTGCCCAGCAAGGACGTGAGTATAAGATTGCCCTATGCATGGCGTTTCTTCTTTGGCCTGTGTATTATACCTAAGACTTTTTTTCCTCTTTTTTTTTTCATTTACTTTTCTCCTTTGACTCTCTGTCCACCCCCCCCCACTCCCCTCTTTTGCGCAATGGCTACCATTACCCCAGAGTGCCGAATGACACGGAGGCAGGGTGCGGCTTTTGCGTAATTATCCTAATTAAATCCGTGCGTGTTATACTTTGCCGTTCTTATTAGAAAAGTATCTAGAGCCGCACCCTGGGAGATCTCCTCCACGTTCCACCAGGATATTCGGCTGTTTACTCGAATCAGCGTTCGCACGGAAACGTCATCGTGGGCAAATCGAAACTCTGCTCAAACGAAGTCATATGTCATTTGGCTGAGCTCGTCTCTGGCCCTTCTTCTTAATAGGACCGGATATACGGCGTGTACGATTTTCGAGTATCCTGGGCCTCGATAGGAGCGTTCGTGAAGCCAAGTAAAAGGATATTGCCAGGAAACGGTGGGATAGACGAGAGGGCACCAGGTATGTACCCGTATAGAAAAAGTGATCCGACGCTGAAATTGCTCTACGCCTACGCGCCGACTATTTCCATGGAGAATGGTGCACAGGGTTTACCTCTTCCACGTCTACCGTGCCCTACGACGTTATAACGTCCTACGCTCTCTCTCTCTCTCTCTCGCTTGAGGAATGGGATGCTCCGATTTATTCAGCGCCGTGAAGTTGCCGAGGGGAATGAAAAATACTTTTTTCCTTCTTCGCCTCTCTTCAGCCTATTGCACTCGGAAAATTCATTTGCTCAGGATTTTCTCCACGGGACGCGTGAATACGTGAAACCCGGTACAGCCACGTAGACGAGGAAGTCGTGGCTGCTCTCTCTCTCCTTCTGTCTATCTGCTCTCGTAGGTGGTGGTCGCCGGGAACATGTGGGACGGTTCTGGGCGTATTATGTGCCTATACTACCTGGTACTTCTCGGGAACGACCTGAAGTCATTCCTCTCGTCGCCATTACCACCACTGATCAACCTGATTCTATTCTCGGTGCTGGAGATAGGAATTTTTTTTTTTCTTCTTCTTTTTTCTTCTTCCCTCTTAAATTACCTAGTCGACCGTTGAGGATATCCTGTCCGCCTAGTGACTATCCACTAGGGTGCAACTGCGACAAGATATAATAATCCGATACCGATGGGATTTATAATTAGTTATTTCGCGAGATCGATCGAATCATCCTTGCCCTTTACTCTCTCTCGTCTTTCATCGGCTGCCCAAAGATACTTGGTCTCGGATCATGTTAGCGGCGGCCATTATGCAATACGGCTATTATTGTCCGTCTGACATTTATGAAACGCGAGGTAATTTCGCAAGAGCAGAGAGGCAAAGGCAAGACCTCTAACCCCTGCTCCTCCTCCCCTCCATCCACCGCTATCTCTCTCTTGCTCTCTTATGGTGCCTTTCTTTTTTTTTTTCTCTCCTCTCCTCGGTCCACGATTATTTATCGTTCCTGGTCACATGGAGTACGCGTTAAGTGCACCAGGGAATTTCGCAATGTGTTTCACCTTTTACTGATTAAATCCCAGTGCTACCAACGTGTCTGCGGGACGAATCTCTTCGTGACTTCAGCCTTGCTCGATTCGCTCTCGTTGCCGTAGCGAACGATCGGCCGTGCATTTGGAGATTGTCGCAAGGACGTCATCGAACGAGGATCATCCTTTCTCTATGAATCCCTGCGAATCGATTTAATTCATCCTTTTCATATCCCATTGGGTATGGAATGCGGCTTCGCGGCTGTTGGGAAAGGTAGAAAAGTGCCTCATAAAAAAAAATGGCCGATATTATCCACTTAGTGGGCAACCAGCAGAACAGCCGGACATTCCTAGGGCTGCCGCGAGTCCGCCTTCTGAATAAGGTTGCTGTCGTGACCCTTGAAAATTTGGATTAACGGGACCGCGTTAACCTCGCGGGAAACCACGCGAGGGATGAAGGAGATACAGGAGTACAGAATCTCATCGTGCACCCCGAAAGAGAAAAGAGCAATCAGGGAGACACGGTGGAGACGCATTTATAAAAATGATGACATTACTCGTTCCTGACCTCTTTCCTTTGGTCTTCCTCTTATTATCCATTTTGATAATCGTCTTCTCACGTGACACTGCCTTCTCACGCCATCTGACCCATCCAGTGGTCCCATCTCTCTCCTGAAATCCCATCTCGTGAACGTACTAATGGTCCGCTTGGTACCTAACCCCAGCATCACTGAATCTCATCCGTTCCAAGAAGAGCCAGGACAGCTCTCTACACTTCTCTTGCTTAATTAGATCTTGCTTGATCTTTGGCATATCGGACCCTACGTACATCCAAGTCTCACCTGACCATCCATCCCAGTCATCGTCGGTCCGGACTCTCGCGCAGGACTTACCTCCGGTCCGACCTGGTGAAACGCAACCTGGACCATCTGATCCGGTAGTGAGCAAGTGTGAGCAAGTGTGAGCAAGTGTGAGCAAGTGACCGAGCAACCAAGGAAACCACCACCTACCTATCGGACTGAGAGCAACCCACCTAGAGCTACGAGAGAGCTATGTGGTTGCGTGTGCGTTAGGTGGGTTGAAGTTTATTCAGGTCTTTTATGCGACGGCCGACAGCCAGGCGAGCATTCTTACGTCGCCCGCGCATAGAAAGCAACCCGACCATATAGTTAGCCCACCTATGTGCTCCTATATGTACCGGCACCGTGTCCATACCCCTCGTACCTAACCTCCTGGGTAAAGATCCTACGATCCTAACCTCATCGTAGACACCGTGAAACCCATCTTGGCTCCACTGCGCTCATTATGAATTACTATAATCCCGTCGAATTCTTTGATTGATCGTTTACCGTATGGCCGTTGAAAGATTCGTTCAGGGTCAGCATCTCGACTGGGTCCACGACGTCGTCGTGCTGCTCCCGCCGCCTCCCCATGACAACCGAATGACTCTGTGTGCGTCTCAATGCATGGAATAGCTCAATGACCGCATTTATCCCGGTGTCCAAGAGGTCGAAGACGGTGGGACGATGGAAGATTCGTGTCACGCCTCAGTCTCGGTGTCGGGTCCGATGATGAGCTCAGTCGGGAAGGAAGTTAGCACGAGCCGCCGTCCTGGACCGGCATTCGAGGAAGTGAATTCTCTCTCTCTAGGTTTAGGTACATAAGCTTCGTGGAAGTCGAGCCTTCGCGGATGACAGTGTACCCGGTGCGGAGGCGTCATTGCCTCCGTAGCTCGTAAAGCGTTAGAGGATGAGTGATTGGAAGATGGCGAGAGGATCAACGAGGGAGGGAGAGAGAGAGATGACGGAGGACGAGGCACGGAGGATCATCCTGTCCGGATGTTGCCTGTCACGAAATGTTAGCTTAGGTCAGGGGGGGCTTGGAAATATATATATATATATATAGCTGTGAATGACTGAATGGTTCGTTGGGGCGGGGCAACGTGCGAAAAAGAAAGGCAGAGAAAAAAATGACACTAATATATATATATATATATATATATATGTGTATATATATATATACCTAGTATACGGTATATAGGTAGCTATGGACTGCATAAGCAACGACCGGGAAGCCAAAGCAAAGCAGATATAACTTTACCCTACGTGATCTCGCAGCTACACCGCGAATTTGAATCGGCACGTCACTTCCTGTCGTCTCGACTTCCTCTTTCCTAGTCTACGTTTCACGTTCGTTCGTTCTTTATCGAGAATTTTTATTTTTTTTCTCTTTTTCATAATCCACTTTGTGAGTTTCCTTAGAAACTGGAAAGTCTTAGAGCCGTGGAGGCAATGACAGCGTAACTGAGTATACATATAATAACCCACTAATGATCTTAGTATATCTTGGATAAGCCATTTTCATCTCTATAATCGATGCTTGGATTTATTATTTTTGTTATTTTTGTTATTTTTCCAATATTTATTTATTGCTTGAATGCTACTTTTTTTCTTTATGCGTCTTTGAATATGTTTTCTACCTCCCTCCTTCTCGTTGCACTCTCTCTCTCTCTCTCTCTCTTTCTTTCTGTTTTTCTCTACTCATGCCGGGTCGCCTTATCGATGTTGCGCAATCTCGGCCGATAACAACATCGCCCGGAAATCCGGCGGATTCTTTCGCGCGGCTGTTTTGACTCGGGCGATATCGTCGAGCGAGCTAAAAAGTTGACGAGGGCAGCGACGTATCTGGATATTTTAAACGATAACCCAGCGACAGAGCTCGCCTGCCTCTCGTTGCTCGTTCCTCGAGCGTCTTCGCTCGGCTGGCAATATAATAAATTCTGCAAATTCAATATGTCGCAACCAAAGGACTGCCCGTGCACAGTATATCTGTTGTCTATTGACAAGTTCAATGTGTTCATTTTTTTTTTTTTTTGACAGTTCATAAGCAATGCGTTCGTTATCAAATGACACGTGGTGTCAGATGTAATAACGTAAACATATAGGAAGTTTCAAGAGTAAAATATATTTAATGCAAAAACCATGCGTACGCGTGTTTTCTTTTTTTTTTTGAAAAAAAAAAAATTTTAGGACTCGACTCCTTTTCGATCTGTCAAAAGAACACGTGGAACTCGTGTAACGAGCATACGTGTATGCATTACCCGTAGAAAAGTGATTGCCGTATGTGCGCTATTGTTAAGCGCATCTAGATTTATCTTGAATATCTGCTTAGAGTAATGTGGGCCATAACGGGGAGGGGCTGGCAGGGTGGTGGCAGTTCCATGAACACGATAGGAAGGTAGATTATTCATTTTCTCTCTCCTTTCCTCTCTCGTCTATCCGCTTCTTTCCCTCTTCGTCCTCCCTCGTATATTTTCCACTTTCTTTTCTTCCTTTTTTTTTTTCCTTCTTCTTTTGAATGCCTCCACTATCGGTACAGGTTCAACAACACGTTATCTTGCCACGCCAGACGGAAGAAGAGTACTTCTCAGTGCACAGCGTAAAAGCACAGCGGAGTCGTGGCGACATTTTAACTTTTTTTTCTTCTTCTTCTTCTTCTTCAAAATCGAAATAATTTCTTGGCACTCGGTATCTGTACGCGCGTCCTTATCAGCTATCGGCTTCGAGCGGTATAATAAGAAGAATGCGTTTTGATTACGTGCTTTTACGAATTAGAAAATTTGTTTCCGTACGGCTAGCGGGGTTAAACCCATGCCCTGTTATCTCGCTGAAATTTCTTGGTAAGGTTATTTTTTTTTTTTTCGATAACTATTTTTTTTTTTCTTTACATTTTTCTTCGTCGGTAATTGCGCAATTGTCATTGCACGCACGACGATTCCACGTGGTGGGGAAAATCGTTAATAGACTTTGACGTCGTTAAGGAATTTTAGCTTAATGCGTCGATGATTTCTTGACGATTATCTTCGTCGATCGGCATCGTTAATAAATCATTGATCTCATTCTAGATCGTTTCATTATGTCAAGTTTGCTTCATTTGTTTGGACGATCATTTGGAATTTCACGAATACTTTTCGTCTGCCTGATCCAACTGATAGAATCGCCTATAGGACGTTAAACGCGAGTACGAGAAGATGCTTGGTATATGGCATTGTTGAGCGTGTTTTTTTTTTTATCGTTGACTTTGGATAAGGCCCAGATGAGTTTTTTTTTGGGTCAGGTTACTCTACAAATATACAGGGTGAGGAAAGTAATCGTACGTCAAGTATATGGGTATCTCGCGTTACGTTTGCCCCACGAAAGGTAACACTGAGGTGTATGGCAGGATATCATGAAGGGGACTGATGGGTCCGATGGGGACTGAGCGACCTCGAAACGTCAGGCCCAGACTGCTGGGCTCCCTCGACAGGATGATCCTGTGTACGTGGGACTTACGTGCGTCTTTTATTTTACATTAGGCATTACCATATATATATATATATGATGAAAATTCTTTAATCGTGATTAGCTGATTACAATGACTCAGTGCCAGTTTCTAGCGTTCAAGGAAACCACATCGTTTCCGCCGGAAGTACGGGTCCTGACTGTGTCACGGTTTTAACCTCTCTCTCTTTCTATCTGGTTTCACGATAAACCAGGCGAACGGAAGTCAAGTCTTGGGAACCGGGTCGGTCCTTCGGAACCGGAAGGAACCCAGGACGTCCATCCTTCTTGTTGTAACCCGGTGAGGCCCTTGTTCTGGGCCTTGCCGCAGCAAACCCAGGACCCCACCCCGAGTCCCCCCTTCTCAATCTCGCTCCTCTATTCGATCACATTGAAAACCGAACGGAAGAGGCTGCACCGGAAACGTTGGAACGACCCAAGAAGGGAAGCGGCTAAAAATGGGAAGCTGAAAAGGCATACAGGAAGCCGAAGGCGGAAGGAAACGTATCTGCGTAGCCTAAGAGCGCTACGACGTGGGGGACGACAGGGGGGCCTACGTCACACGATAAAGATTAATATTAAAACCGGGGGAATAATATTAGGTTGTTGTTACAAGATAAGACAAGGTGTGTTCACAACCCCCAAAGGGGCTCATATCTCGCATCGCCCTCGCTACTGTTCTAACATTTTACAGCCGATAAGGCCTTCCTGGAAAAATCGAGGGGTCCAATTTCCTCTCTCGCCCCCCCTCATCTTCCGCTCTCCTCACTTCATCCATGACCTGTCGCGCCTGACTGCTGAATTATTTTTCCTTGAAAAATAAAAAATTAATTAATTTCAATTTGCCAATTGACAATCGTCACATTTTTGCCGTACCACGTGGTACGATTGACTTTCGATTAAAAATCGCCGGGGGGTCGCTCGGCCTTTGGGGGACGAAAACTTATTTCGAATCCAAAGGATCAACACGTAAGATCGCGGCTCTCAAGGGTGTCTGTCCCCTGTTAAGAAGAATATCAGGTCGATCCGGATGCCCAGCTCTCTGGTATCCGGATCCAAGGGTACCAACTGACGTTTCCTATTTTATTGACGAGCTCCGTGCCCTGGACCCCGTTGCACTTTCGTCGTTGGGCTTCTTGGATACGGTGGACCCAGGGGTGTGTCGGGAGGGATGATTTGTGGGACGTTTAACGGCTCTGACTTCGTGGAAAGTACCGCGGCAACGCGTCGTTGCGTACGGGTGCCTTTAGGGTTTTACGGCCGCGCGATCGGTACTGAAAAAATATTTTTAGTACGACTTGACGACCCCGACGAGGCCATTAACGATCTTCGGGGCTCAGTTTTGAAAATTCCATTTTCACGTCTACCCACCGTCACCATCGTCATCTCCTTCGTCGTCCGCTTTCTACGCGGTATTTGATGTTACCGTGTATATATATATATATATATATATCCCCCTTCTTAGCCCGTCCTCGCGACGCTATCGACGCTCCATTACCGCTTCTCTCCTGGGTTATCGCCTTATCGTCTTTTATCAATTCGGGGGACGTTATCGTGCTTTTGCTCTTAATTTTTTTCACTCTCTCTCTTTTATTTCCCTCGCGTCTTCCTACTTTCGACACTCTCGTCATTAACGGCGAATCAGCTCGACTTCCGTCACGGTACCAGACTCATTTTTTTTATCCCTTCGATTTTATACCTCACCGTACGAAGGTCACGAGGCTGGAATTTCGTTTTAAGTATTTAACCTCCTTTCTGAGTACTAAGGCGTGACGGGGTACGGGGGTTGATGGGGGGGTGACAAAAATAAGAAATAAAGAAAAATTAAATCTCTAAAACCGTAACAACGCGAACCACGCTCCCGCGAGTATCTCCGCTGATAACGGGAAGGTAATGGCGCGAGCGATTATCCTTTATAGAAAAGTGGCCAGAGCAACCAGGAGGAGGAGGTGTCCTAATGCGATTGTAATGACTCGTGAATTACTCTTACTTGAGATTCACCCACGACTTGTTACCTGTATCCTTGCAAGATATCCTTACGCCCGGCCGCTACGTATTCAGGGCCGCGTCGCGAGCCATTTCGACGGACGTCGTTATGTCGCGCGGATCTTTATACCGTATCTGACCGTAGGCGTCGCCTTGACACACGTGGCCCTTACCTATGCCAGGAATGATATTCAGTCTGGATCAAATTTCAACAGTCAGCAGTCTTTATATGCAAGACTCTTTTATTGTCATTGGACAGAGAGACCTTTGGAGTTTAATTCGATGTTAGACAACAAAAAATTTTTTTATTTTTACAAACCACCCCCCTCCCTACTCCTGATACAATTAGAAAAGTCCTAGGTAGATAATCGTGCTCGCGTGCCGCAGGAAGTGCCAGGATATCCTGATCGGGGACTGACTTCCTGTCTGGATGAAAATAACGAATGTCTGTTAAGGGATGGAAAATTAAATAATGGTTTCTGGGGTGTCTGTCTGTATCTATAGATACAGCTATATGAATATATATATGTGTATATATATATATGTATATATACGTGTGTGTGTATGCACTATTGCTTGATCTTATTGGCGATGCTGGTAGTCTGAGCATCTCCCTCTCTCTTTCTCTCTGGTTCGTAGAGAGCACACGCCGTATAAACTATAAAGGATTCTAATTCGGTTCGAACCACGAAAATAGACTTCCGGTTCCCGTCTCGCGCGGCGTCTGCTTCTGAGCTATGCCAAAGCCAGCGTCCCGAGCTTGCACGACGCCCTGGTACCCCGCGCCTTACTAAACATAGGCCCATTCATAAAGCCCAGTTAAATACCTCCTCCTCCTCCTCCTTCTCCTCCCCTCCACGCCATCATCCCTCTTCAACTAAACATAGTGTACTACAGAGAGACTACTGGCATACGTTACAATTATTATTATTATTTTTCACTCCATTTTTATTATACCTCTCTATCTGTCTCTCTCTCTCTCTCTCTCTTTGAGACGCATAACACGTATTTCCATACTCGTCCTATCACATCCCCCTGCTACGCTTCACCCCTCGTCCCTCCTCCCATTTTCACTGCATACATGCATACATACATATATATATATATATATATATATATTCATTCAATGACGCAGCCTCTATTAGCAAAATGATCCCTGAACTTGATCCAGGCGAGATGACTGTAACGAGTAAAAGCTTCGTAAGAGGTAGGACCCATTCATCTTGAGTCCTGACACGGCTCCGAGTGGCGGGCCCCTCCGGTGGGACTCATCTTTTTCAATCGGAGTCAAAGGGCTATTACGCACGACGGATATATCGGTAATGCATTGTGAGTTCATTAGGAGGTCCCAATTGACGTCGCGTCACGTTACACGTGTGGTCGCCGCGTATAGTGTATACGCGGACTGTATATACTCGACTCGACCCAACGGACCCCTCGCACGAGCACGGGGGGACAGCTCGTGAGGATTAGCTGGGAGATAGGCATGTATAGATGTTCGCTGCTAGGCTCTGTGACTTAAGTGTGTGCGTGTGTCTCTCTCTTTCTCTCTCTCTCTCTCTCTGTGTGTGTGTGTACTATCTGCGGCTCGATTCCTGTCGAGGAAGCGAAGTCGCGCTATAGGGCCCCGAACTATAGTCGTGTGGAGTTGATGGGCCCATCGATCAGCCGTCTCCGGTGTGCGATGGGGCATCCATTAATAACCATTTACACGGTGACCCTATCCTCTACGTGGTGCAAGCTTACACGCACTCACGCACGCCATTACGTACCCTGCTTCTCTCTGTGTATGCTTAGCTATAGTATAATGGTCGCGTCGGACAACACCCACGCGATGGATGCGGGTGTATCGACTGCACAGGATTTGGGATGATTATTTGGTCGATGGTGGATCTTTTTGGCAGTGACGTTGTAAAGGGTCGCCATTTTCATTATCGTATGTAGCGTTTTTGAAAATTTCATTGTTACCACCGTGGATTTTTCTTTGAGATTTTGAAGATTTCTGTACCTCGTGCGAGTGCGAGAGAGACGGACTTATGCGGACTTGTGTGCGTTGAACAAGGAGGGATATAGAGAAGACGCGACTGAGGGTGGGGGACGCTCTTTGAAAATTTTTTGAAAGATTTGACCTTTGAAACAGCTGTAAGTTTACAGTGGTTTGTGGCATTTTGTAAATTCTTTAAGTATGCTGTTGTATGTCTATTTTTATGGTGCGCGTCGATTTTGAAAATATTGATAACACGTCTTATCGTCGTGGTGTACATAATTATCGTTTGGTAAGCCTTGAATTCCTATACGTCAAATAGTTTTTGAAAGACGCTGTAAACAATTTTTTTTTGGACAATTATCAAACGTCACCGACACTGTCTCTTAGGGCCCATTTCCCTGATACGACCGTCGAAGGACATTGGTATGTCTGTATAAGGGAAGGGGCCCGTATTGCTGGTCCAGATTTTTCTAATGCAGTGTCAGCAACCCGGAATTGATGACTCGTCCTCATCTCGATGACTACAGCAGAGGCGGGAGAGGAAGCGAGGGACGTGCACTTATGCCCTTTACTTTGAATAGTCCTGTAACAGGAGTACGAGCGGATACCATTCGGGCCCATTCTCGGGCCCACAGACTCGAAGGCATGTCTGCCTGCTCGAATGGACTGTCCGATGCCAGTGTCCAAAGGGTGTAAGGAACTCGTGGATGGTTTAACGGTACTGAAAGCCCCAGGGGCCTTACTGGCCCTATGTGTATCGAGGAGGGATGCCTTTGTCTAGCGATGCAGTTGGGCCCGGAGAGGGGGAGGACCAAGTTCGATCTCTTCTCCCCGTGTCAGAGTTGGGACTGGTCGAGAGCTCTAGGAAGGAGAGATTCCTATCGGGCCCCTGGAAGAGAACTGTGACACGGGCCCAGTTCTCCCGAGCATCTTCGCCACTGGGGGGGTCCACTCGTCATCCGGATGGACGTTTCGTCCGTAAAAGCTTTACCTGGTGGACGCCTACGTCAGATAAGAACGTCTTTACGAGTCTCTGCTACCAGAGCTCTATCAATTCCATTTTTTGCTGCTTTCCTCGCTCGCTCGTTACCGGTCCCCCCTTTTTATTTGGGTCAGTCGAAAAGAAAAAGGTGAAAAACCTTCGTCGCCTGGTAGACCCCATGAATGAGTCTCGTTAATGTCTCGACTTACCCTATCAGGCTTCAAACGCTATCGACGATAAACTCACGCGATGCTGGCTCCGCATTGATTCAGCTTCATCCACGTCTCTACTAGGTACCCACTGGCTGAACTACTGACCCCTCCACGTGCTAGACCATTCACGAGAATTTGCACAGCTGCTTGCTATTTTTTTCATTGACTCCAATATATGGTAGACTCGTTTATCAGCTACCGGGTACCCAGCAGTTATCGCCAGGAGTCTTGTATATTTCACACTGAGCTGGTAAACTTCCGTTCTCTCTGGTGCTGTGAGGCAACCTTAAAACTTTCTCAGTAACTTCTCCAGCCGACGATTCCCTCTCTGTATAGTGCAACGACCCTAGACCGCCTCCTGGTGAGCCAATGGAGAGAGAGAGAGAGAGAGAACGAGAGAGAGGGCGATGCTGAACGTGTCGAGTGTGGGCACGTGATTTTTACCCAATTTGCCAAATATGTACCAGACCATGTGTGAATGATGAAACTTGTTTGTAGAGGCTGTTCCATTGGATCTTATAGTAACCGTACTGGCGCTGAGGTGGGGGTCGTAGTAGTTCTCAATGAAATCGTGGAAGAATGAATGATGCCCATCCAATTCAGATAGCTCACCAGGTAGTGTCTTCTGTGTTATACTGTTCCAACTCCCACGTCATCATTGTACAATTTTGGATAGAACTTCTCGACGAGGATTCCTGCGTAACCCACGGGGGAGAAGAGAGAGAGAGCGAGAGAGAGAGAGAGAGAGAGAGAGAGAGAGAGAGAGAGAGAGAGAGAGAGAGAGAGAGAGAG
>JARQSW010000567.1:22728-51931 GCA_030142375.1 Calameuta pallipes | reverse complement strand
GAGAGAGAGAGAGAGAGAGAGAGAGAGAGAGAGAGAGAGAGAGAGAGAGAGAGAGAGAGAGAGAGAGAGAGAGTTAGTGCTCGTTTTATCTCTTGCTGGGCGTGCACCGAAACCTAGTGGAATCCCAAACAAATAGCCGGATGCTGGGGTATTCCCTGGAATAATACACGAGTCCGAGCCTTACGAAGAGATGGAAGAGGCATATAGGGAGATAGAGGTTTGTTGAAGACGGAGGTTTGGGAAGATTGTATATTGGAATAAATTGTGCTAGTGACGCAGTATCATCATCAGAGGTTAGTGCAGAGGAGTAAAGTATTGAACCTGGTCCGGTGTAATCGGAATTGATGAGATCAGTTGGAGAAATAAGGCAGTCGTGATCTTTATAAGGAATCTTGAAAGGTTCCTTGGGAGACGTATGGATGAGTCCTTGTGGTTTAAATTTCTCTCTCTCTCTCTCTCTCTCTCTCTCTCTCTCTCTCTCTCTCTCTCTGCTTCTCTGGGTGGAAGGAGTCCTTTCTCATTCGTCCGGTCCGGCACGTCGTGTCTCGTCCCACGTTTCACGTGCTACGGCCTTATGGACGTTTAGGAAGAAATAAATTTTAACTGGACGGCTGACGGCCCACGCGTCTCCTGGAGAGCACACGTATCCACGGTTACTTAGACGCTGGGGAACCTGCTACCCTCGGGAGACGAGTTTGCTCCGTCCTCCAGTCGCCAGTCGTACTCCGACAGTGCACTGATGCTGTTAGCTATTTGCCTATCATTCCTGAAGAGTCCTGGAGGTTCGGTGGGAGGATAACTTGGGGATGGAATTTAATAAAATTTGGGCCTTTTCAATTAGAAGATGGCGTTGAGCTTACAGTAGAATTTAAAGGATGGGATATGACGGGGTTAGGTCTTCCTTGGAATCCAGCGGGTCTTCTTATACGGAGAAACACATTTACTCGAGACTTCCCTCTGGGTATCGACTCCTGGGTGATAGATAGGAAAGGGATAATGCGTCAGGGTGAGGGAAGACCATAGGGCCCACAGGCTGGTAATTTATGAAAGGATGCTTTGCCTGTATATCCAGTCTCTGGACTGCACCTGTACCTATATGGTAATGCAAGCTATGTGGCTAGAGGCTGGCTGTCTGGTAGACGACCTGGAGGATAGAACCTGGATGCAGCCAGTACGGTTATGGGGCCCTTTTAAATTGGGGGACTCTTTTCTACTAGACTGGTCTTCCTCCCGTGGGCATCGTTTCCCATCATGGGCGTCGTGTGTATCCTGGATATATGTATGTTCGTGGGTATCACGTGGCGTGGGTTTGGGTATACACGTGCAACATCCGGTCAACCATTGTCCGGCAAGAAGTCCCCGCGACGATCGGGCCTTACTTTGTAGGCATTATAGTATATATAGCCGTACGGCCCACTCGCTTACATCTTAAATCAATTCGGCTACTCGCGATTCCTATCGCCCTTCTCCTTCTTTCTTTCTACTTGGCTTACACTCAATCACCTTAATTTTGAATATGGGTCCCACCTTCATTCAACTGCGTTTCCTGCGTATCCACCTGCCGGCCACTCTGTCATGCCCAAACGGATACCTTCTTTCTCCATTTATTTTTAGCGTCGTCCTTTTTTGCATCCTCTTGCCGAAATACCAGTCAGAATTCATTCTGACAATGAGTCGAGGAGTAAAAAAAAATAAGGAAAGAAAATGGTTGAGCACCCCCATGCGGTACTTAATTACCAGAGTCCATTGGGCCCATGGCTAATTTTAAAAGGTGGATCTGGCAGCTTAGGGGCCCCACCTCATATCCTCGTACCTTGGCCAGCGTCCTTCCTTTGTTATGCCCGTGAGGCCCCCTAGGTATAACTTTCGTGCTGGTCCCAGGCACCTTTATCACCGGGCCCCATTCTCGGTGTGACAAAACAAATTTACAGCCGAAATTTCAGCGGGGGCCCCCTGCCAAGCGAGCATTCCACGCGAGGATACTCTCCTCGGACTAGTATCATACTCCATCTTTTTTTTTTCATCTCTCTCTGCCTCTCTCTCTCTCTTTTCCTCTCACCACCTTCATCCCTCTCTCCCTTATTCCGTAAATTGCCTAAGGCCCAATTGCGCCGAATGCCCAATAAGTATCATTCTCAGTTCATCCAAAGTGTCCCATGCCCCAGGGAAGCCGCTGAATGGTAAATAAAAAAAGGATAACCAAAAAATCAAATGACCGACCCAAAGAGATGCGGGCCCAGAAATTGCGTACGTGTAGGCCGCCTTCAAGACTCGCAAAAGGACGCCTCGGTACAGACGTCCCCTGCGTCAAGGTACGCGAACGTTAAACGCAATGGCGAAGGGGCATTGGCCATTTCGCGGATGCCTAACCTAACCTAAGCCCGACAATTAGATCCACAAGGAGGCAGTGTAACTCGAACGAAGCTGGTTAACCCACGCCGCCATGCCTACACCAAGAACCACTCTCCGCTGTCTCTCTCCCCCCCCCCCTCTCTCTCTCTCTCTCTCTCTCTCTCTCTCCCCTTCTCTCTCTCTCTCTATCTCTCTAAAGTCTCTGGACTCTCCAGTCTCAAAATCCGTACGGATCTCTGATCCCTTCCTTCCCTGCTCGATGAGCTTCCACCGGTGGCTACCAGCTGCCCCGAACTCCGATCTCGTTACCCGCGATACGCTCGTCCTGGAAAATTGAACCCAGCACAAGCACATATCAGGCACGACGTACGAGTGCACGTAGCGAAAGAGAAAAAGGAAGCAACCTCAGGCTGTGCTAGGACGATCAAAGACACCTGCTTCAATTGATTCGTCTCCTCGTCCCCTCAATCCTTTTTTTTCCCCTCCGGCATCGCCAGGTCTCCCGTCGTTCTTGTTTTTCCTCAGCTCCTCCTCCTGCTTCTCCGCGTCCTTCACGAACACCCAGATAAGATCTACCCTCGACGACGAGGAGACGCATGTAGGAATGCTGGGCGTGTCCTGGTGCTCTCGACCTGGACATCTTCCACGTGGGTAGTCGAAGTCGGCACGAGTCTCCATTTCTCCGTGAAACGACATTTACGTTTCACTTATCACATCGCTCCTTCAACGTCGCCATTACCTTACCGCCATTCTTATTTTTCTCCTCTCTTTATGTTGACAGTTCGTCGATCTCGGTATCGTCACCAGCATAGAGTACAATCACAAGTCCGTGGAGACGGCCAGGAAGGGACAGGAAGTATGTATAAAGATCGAGCCGGTACCCGGCGAGGCGCCGAAGATGTTTGGCAGACATTTCGACGAGAAGGACATGATCGTCAGTAAGGTAAGGACAGACTCTGTTTACCAGTTAATCGCCTGATTCGTTCTGGCGACTCTTTTTTCTTTTATTATTTATTTCATCGAGCAACGGTCAGTCGTCGGTACTCGATTCCTCAAGATCCTCATCCAGTCAGCGATCATCATAGTGCAGATCGGATCCTGAATCCTACATCAACGTCCTATCATCAAATTCATCCGAACCTCCTTCGTCTTAGCTGATTCACGAAAATATCATTAATCGCCATAACTCGGGCCAGTCATTGGAATTCAGTTAGCGAATGAAAGTGTCTCGAACCTCATGGACACTGAAAAGTGAAACGACGTGGAAATTTCCATGCGGACCGAAAGAAACTTGCGTAACCTTTGTCACCGTCCATTATTCTCTCTTTCTCTCTCTGTTTCCCATAAAAAGTCCAATTAATTGGATACCACTTAAGAAACAAACGCAAAGAACGCTGTTTGTTTCAATCAATTAACACGACGTTACGGTCGCATTGAAAATCAGTCCCTTTTTTTATATAACGCGAAATGCAATTTTCAAAATTTCATTTTTATCAGAGACGCATTTTACGCTGACCACGTGACACGTGATAGGAGAGCTTCTACTTATCGTTCAATATATCCGAGGGTGCTAAGATAATTACGAGAGCGACCGAACGCGCGTAAAGTAGCGACCTTTAGAAAATAACGCTATCGGATTCGCCAGGCTTATTGGATTAGAAAGCTGCCCGAGCAGCGTTACGTGTGCGTTAACGTTCTGTTCTCTGTTTCTCGACTTTTGTACTCGTGCATACGTATACAGATATAGAAACAGTTATATACCGTAGAATAAACTCACCGTTATGTGGATTTATCTAACGCGTGTCTCGCCTGAAATTTTCATGCGCGCGGTAGCGTCCTGGCGATCCTGTTTTCTCGCTACGAGACACCGTCGAGTATCCTTGCCGTAGCTACTTTACGAAAATTTTTTAAAATTAATATCAGACACCCTATATATCGAGGTACATATTGCAGGTATATCAATGAACACTACGGGACAGCATATTAGGACTTAGTGTACATACTGTAGTCTATAGTAAATGTTATAGTAAAGTATAGAGTACGTATGTAATATATGAATGAACGGTATTGTTATTGAATGAGCTTAACGGTGACGCATCGTTATTTGTCTAATCGTGGTAAAAAATGTGCGAGGACGTTATATAGTAAATTCAGGTAAACTTATGCCAATGTCATAGGTATATATGTATATATGACTCATATATATGTATATACATGGTTTGCGAGTCGACACGTGGCCTCGGTATCGACTCATTCATCAGTTTCCCGTTCATTCCTTCCTTCCTTCGTTCATCCATTAATTCATTGGCTCTATGCTCGCCTGGTTCATTCATCCTGTCTCATTGATTTCTCCTACGCCCACGCCTTTGCTCTCCTCTCCTCTCCTCTCCTCTCCTCTCCCTCTGTCACCCTCGCAGACCTACCCAACCTCGACGGGCTCTACGAAATTGCGTGAAAAGTTGTTCCTTTATGGTAGTCCGGGTCTGATCGTTACGTATCGCGTAAGCTGCGTATAATGTAAGTCAGAGTACGGGTTTTCGTTAATTAACTGCTGCATCAGGCAGCCAGGAAGCTGTGTGTCCAGATAGGCGAAGGCTTGTACGAATGAATGGACCAGATAGACAGAGACAGAAACGGTAGCTGATCTCGCGGCAGCCAAAGAGAGAGATTTGTGATTCATAAGATTTTATTGGTGACCACCATGTGGCCTCGAAATACGTCTCGAGTGCAGCAATGAATGATCGAGTGACTGAGAGTGGCGGTGAGCGGTTGCGGTGGCGGCGGTGGGGACAAGAAATATATAGGGTGTACCAGAGTCCTTTTGATATCCATTACTAGTTTGAACAATTTTTTTTAGTCGTCACTTTGAATTACAAGTAATTGATGGAAAAAATTAAGAAAAAAAATATTCATGGTAGTCGATCGTCGTCGAATTTTTATTATTGATCTGGATCGTAATCCTTCCTCGTGGATTATTTTTTTGATACGGTGTACACCCTGTATACGATTGTAAATACGTATGGAACGAGATCGAGTCTATGTGCTGATTACGTCAAAGCTTCATCGAACAGCCGAGACCATTCATCGATTTCTATATGGCGAACCGCGAGTATCGAATTATTATTTGATTTTCTTGCGAATCCCAATGGCCGCCGTCATTTGCATACAGCGACTGAGAATCGTCGTCGGGCGGTATAGTAAATAATTAATAGATCGTGTTGTTGTTTTGGATCGTCGAGGAAAGAAAATTATTTCTACGTAACTGTCAATCTTATATTTGATATTATTTTTTTATTACGTTGGCAATTATGCGCATGCGCACGTATCGCATCTCGGCATTCAGGAATACTTGGAAAGGATGACGATATTACATTGAGATTCCACGCGATACTGATCTACGTCGTTCAATTGCGTCGTTATTGAATATTCGCCTTCTCTTATTCTTTTCTTTGCTTTTGTATCTCTTTTCTTTTTTTCTCTCTCTCTCTCTCTTCTACGGCAACGATTCCTACCGAACGCTCTGCTTCCAGTTTGCCAGTTCTCGTTCAACATCCTCTTCTCTTATTCTTCTCGAAGCTCCTGTTGTTGTCTCCTTTTTTTTCTCCTGTTTCTCTTCCCTCTTCTTCTCTTTCTCCTTCCGTCCTTCTTTACGCTTCTCTTTCGTCACCGGCACCCTCCTTGCTCCTCCTCGTCGCGCAGAACGTTCACAGGAATACGAATATCATTCAAGTGTCCAACACGTGTGCTGCGCCACGTCCTTATACTCTCGGATAGAGAGAGATGCTAGATCAAAGAGAGAGAGAGAGAGAGAGAGAGAGAGAGAGAGAGAGAGAGACTAATATTTAAGACTCACCCACACGTAACGTGTAAACGCACCATAAGGAAATTCGGTAGTTTGCGTTATTGCATTTTGCTTCTTTTTGCTTTACGACACCTCTTTTTTTGGTGAATTTAATGAAAGAAGCAAAAAGTAAACGATACCAGAAGAAAGAAGCAACCAGGAAGCGGATATGACGTTATTCTATACATCTGAACGTTCTCTTGACGTCTGACGTCATCCCTACGACTGAACCACGTGTCGGATGTATTCCGGTTGCGATCGCGTAATCGAGATGGATGACGGAAAAGAAACTCGAGATGATGAACGTCAAGTATACATATATATATACGTATATTCTTAACAGATAGAGAGCGAGAGGGAAAAGGCTATCGTATCTTTTAAGCAATAGTGTCATTTGAAAAATCCGCCATTTTTATTCCACACATCCGCTCTCGATCGATTACTCGTTTCGTCTCCGCCTATGAGCAATTCTACTAACGAGTTTGACACACCCTTAAGGTGTGACTGTCGCACAGGGTTACTCAGTGACTACCAACGGCACTCGTTATCGTTATCACACGCTGACTCTACGTGCAGCAGGTTAGGACCGTATCGCCAGGAAGTCGAGAGAAGCACCCTCCTGGAAACTGGAGACAGGTTAATGCTCATTGAAGGGCGTGTAGGCACTGTTTGCTCCAGGCAAACGTAATGCCAACCTTACACGAGAAGAGACGTGGCTTCTCTTTTAGACTGATTGAATTTCGAGCTGCACCCCCTATTACGCCTACGGACTTCCATTAGACCTTTTCTTTTTTTCACGTTGCTCCCACTGCTATCATCGGCGAGAATACGTCGTTTGACTCTCCGTGTACGCGTAGGCCTGAGGAAAGTGCGTCGAAGATGGAATAATTATTTTCTTTTCTTTTTTTTTTTTTCTTTTTCTTATTGTTTCTCTCCTTGGCCCGAAACGTGTTTTCTCGATCCAGTTTCATTGAGGATACTCTCGACGTTATCTTTATGCCATTGCCAATCTTCATTAATACGTTGTCGTAGGCGACTGATAAGAGGAGATAGGGACCGTAACGTCTTTTCTACTGATAACAGCCGCGTATTTTCTCACTCGAGTTTTTCCACGAGTTTATTCGGTCTTATCGCGTAATGCCCGACGTAGTGCGTTTGGTTTTCATTGCTTTTATTTCACCTTGGCTATCACTTGGGTGGATTCTTTTGTCTTTGCGTTGTTTTAGATAAGGGCGATCGGGGACGAGGTAAAAAATTTTGCTGACTTTTTTTTCACCGGGAGGCAGGGATCGAGGGTGGTCTTCGAGATACGCACTGGGTGAATGAAAGGAAGGGAGGAAACGGGCCACACCCGGTTACAGTCAGAGGGGAGGAACTTTCATTGAGCTAAGGGATGGTTCACCCTAGTTCCGATTGAATTTCTCTAACCCCACCTAAGCGAAACTAGGTCACTCGAGGCCACGTTCGATACTTTCGTACAGCCAGGGTGGGAGATCGTATCCCCTCGCCGAGAACCCATTTGCCGGATCCTGAAATTTCATTGAGGTCGTAAATTGGGTCACGCGGAGGGGTAGCTGCTTCTTTTCGACGGATCTCCACGACTCGTTCGAGGATGATCCTTCGCATTTCATCCCCTGTCCGCGTATCCTCTGTCTCGTTGCTATGAAAAACATCCCCTAGCTTTTAACAGCCAGGAGGCGCCCTCAGCCCCCGTCGCTCCCCCACGTAGATCCGCTCCTGAGGTTGCTCGTAGTTTTGAGAATGCGGGGGCTGCCACCCTCCTACGCTTAGTCGAAGGTTCGATGCCCAGGGGTGGTCTAGGGTATGCTGGGGATCTGGATGCGGTGGTGTCAGCCTGGGGGATGAATCCCCGTGCGTCATGTAATCCCTTAGCAACGACCTGTATGGAAACCAGGTCAGAGGCGGCGTTCAATGAAAACGCGCCCCGACACACTTTGAGAACTTGGAGAAATCTCGTTATCCTCTCCCCCTTCAACTTCCACATACTGTCAACCAATAGGGAATCTTCAAAGCAGCGTTTCATCCGTTTACGCCTCTTTACGCTTATTTTGCATCCAGCCTCCGAGTCTCCTATCGACGAGGCCGTCTGGGCTCTGTTCCCAAGGGAGGATTCCCCCCCTGGTCCTTGGGCATGAAAATTAGGTCATCGGGTCAATAATGACGTAGATCCGTTGCCAAGGAGACGACCTACTTGCCTCGTGACTCCGATGGCTCCTTCGAGTTGAGTCACCTGGATTCAGGTCGGATTCGGAAGTCTTCTTTCGGTGCGAATTGATTGCACGATTTAAATTCCGCGCAGGGCGCCCTCCTTGATGAAGTTACGAAGCAGACCTATAGAAATAGACTGGTAGCGCAGCAGGAAGTGGCCTGATGATTTTTGGGACTGGCCTCTGGGCTATTCGATGACAATGGCTACTGCCACATACGTCCACCGTTCTACCTTATTATATATTGTAGTCAAGGAGTCTCGTATGGTCAGTGCATGCAGACGACTAATTAATTAGCATATCGAGAGTGATAGGAGAGGGGATGGCGGGGAAGAAGTAATTGTCCGTGGGGGGGGGGGGGCGAAGACTCCAACTCGTGCCGATAGAGTTCCAAGTAAGAGCGGAAGTGGCGTAGAACACGCCGGAAGACAGTAGGCAGGTGGTCGCCGGATGTGCATCTTCCTCTTCCAAGACATAACCTTGCATACTAACTTGGCTCCTTCCTTTCTTTCTTCTTTTTTTTTTTCGTAACCTCAAAACCACCTATTGCACAGTGATCAAATCCAAATGGGAACTGCGTTGTTGTCTTAGAATGCGACAGTTCTTTTTTAATTTTTTTTTTTTTAATTTTTATATTCTTAACGAAATCTTTCGCTTCCTCTCTTACATTTTTACTTTTTGTTCTTATGTCTCATGCACTGCTGGATTAACGCCTGGGCGCGTAACGGGAGACTCTTAGGTAACCGGAAGCGTCTCTTTTGCCCGTGATGCGAAATTCTTCGTTTTTTTTTTTTTCGTTCATCTACCATTTTTTATATCGGTCTACAGCAGGATATGCAAGGAGTTTCGTGGAGACCGGAAGTGAGCCTACGGCAATACGTGAATCGAGAGAAATATTGATACTGTCAAATGTGTACAAATATGGTGGACAGTCTTAGTCAAATGGGATAATATATGAAGGAAGAAGAGAAAGAGATGAAAGAGGCGGGAGCTGCCCTCAATAGCTGTGTAAAACTACCATTGTGACCGATCCATGAATGAAAGAGGACTTCCGGTAGGGGGCGGAAACAGTTGTACGGCGTAACGTTACCGTTCCTTGTCAATGGTACCAACCATTCGTTAAATTACCACCATGAATTTTCTACCCTCATGTTTTCTTCCTCGTCAACAGGAACCTCCCCCCTCCCAGCCCCGACCCCCTTACCCCGAAAATTTACGCTGGCTAGAATTCACGAAGAATTTTCTTAGTTTCACTGTCTCGACGAGTGTTATTTTTATCTCTCTCTTTTTTTTCTTTCTTTTTTGTTTTACCCCAAAATGAGCATTCGAATTTTCGTCTTTCATTGCTTTTGTGAATGAATATCCAGAGAATGTCTATTCATTCATGATCGGTTCGAATCGCGTGTTTACGCCGTGTCTTGCATGATGCAAAGATAATGTACTGATAAGACGATAATATTGTGATATCGCAAACACAAGTGTGCGTCTTTAGAAATAACGAGCGGCCTCGAGAAGTCGCTATAGAAGCTTAGCGATAGAGAGGATATTACGTTGGAAAAATTGTATGGTCTGTACGAGTATGTCACGTGGCTTATGAATTGCACTTTATAATTTGTACGGACTGTACTGACTTTTTTTGTTACGAAATATTTTCTAAGGGACATCCTTAGCGACTTACATAGTTTCGTCCTTGTTTATCCTGCCCTTGGAATGCGACATAACGAAGAGAGAAAAGAAATACTGAAAATATCACAAACGTCAGTTTGTATGGTTTCCGTCGGTCCGCTGACTTAGACATAGAAAATCCGCTTTTCCCTGCCGTCTATTTCCTTGGGATAAATCCTTGAGTGTCCTGAGCGTGTGCACACGGTGGATATCCTGTCGAGGATTTGCTGTAAGGATCTTAAAAAAAAAAAATTCTGAATGGCCTCGTAGCACGGATGCAGGGCGGGTATGAGAGTACTAGAAAAAAAGAAAAGTCCCTAGAATTTAAAATGAAAAAAATTGTCGATGCATGTGACACTCTGACGGGTGTCAGGATGATTTGAAATTTGAAAATAATTTTTCAAAATCTAGACCGACCGTGAGTCGGTATTAAAATAAGTAACGGACGGACGGACATGGAGAGACGGAAAAGGTGGTCCCTTTGTCCTGGGTCCCAAAATCCTGTGATGCCAACCCCGGCCACGTGAGGTAGCCTTAATTAAGCCACCAGGACGCATCCCACCTGTCCTTTTTGTTGAACCCTCGAACAATTTGATCCTTCTAAATTCCTACGGGACTCTCCAAAACAGGGTAACCGGCCCGTTGGGTTTCTTATGTATTTGCAATCTTGTTCATCAGCCCCATATAGTGCCAGGAGCGAGTTTCGGTTTTTATTTTGAAAAAAAAAAAAATTTTATTGCGTCACCAAGCAATAGGATTTTTGGGCCTTGCAATTGCTGAACGACCCTTAAGAGTTTTACCCGGCGGCTGAATTCACGAGGGGGTGCGTTTTTTGATGAAAGGGGGTAGACTTGGGGGGAAACGGGGTCCGGGGGATCGTGGAAGAATAGGTAAAGGAGAGTTTACATGGAGGAGTTGAGAAATGAAGAAAGAAAAATGAATTCCACCCCATTTGACGTCTGGCAACCCTTTAACGAGTACCGACTTCCTTTCGTGTTCGTGGGACTTGACTTCCGGCGTCGACGGGTCGTGTATTTTTAACGGCAAAAGCAAAACCGCCCCAGCAGGCCCCACCTTCGGGAGACTCCTCATCCCCTGGTAATATTTTTCTCGATCCTGAATAGAGTCCTTGGGATTGCGGTGTAACCCCTCTGCGCAGACCTTATTCAAGGGTTCCTTTTTTTTGCCCCTCTGAATAAACCGCCATTTCGTACGTCATGTCGACAGTCGCCGAGTTTCTTCAATGAATGCCCAACGTACTATACACACTGCTGCGATTGTGAATGGGGGATGATGGGAAGTCAGTTGGGGTTGAGTCAACGGAAACGGAAGTGACGTATTTTCAAGCTCGTCTTGCTGTATTGAAAAATCGAACGCTTAGTGTATTTCATTCATAACCTCAAAAATGGGTATAATATATATTTATATACTATATATGTATATATATTTATTTATAACCGCATACAATGCACAAAGAAAGTGACGGCTTTCAATTAGGGACCTTTGTAACGTATTCTTCAATCTGTGCCATGTGCTTGGCTTTCTTCTATTTTCCTTGTTTCTCGCAAAAACACGTGTCCCTTTCCCGACGTGTCCCTGTTCGACTTTTCCATAAATTCGACGTGGAGGAAGGAGAGAGGGGGGGCTTCAGGAATTTTTGAATGGGCCATATAAGTAATGGCTTCTCTTACTCCATAACGGGACGTGACAACTCGGGGTGGTCATTTTCTTAATGGAGCAAGGACTTGCTTTACTTTATATATATATATATTCACATTTTCCCTCTCTCTCTTCCTTTCTCGCTTCCCCTACTCGCGCCAGTCTCCTCGCAAGGGGGTTGTAACATAGACAGGGTTGCCGCCCTCCGCTTCGAAAATCATGAATGGACCTCAGCACGTAGCTGAGCTTTGCGATCGATAGACGCCCGGCGTCCCGACCACGTGACGCCCACAGAGACAGGAAACGGAAAGTCTAATCTGCTCGTTCGAAACAGCCTCTACTCGAAGTTTCCTGCTATTCGCTCCCTTTCGTCACTGCCTGCTCCACTACGTGTTTCCAGCACTGGCTCCCCACCTTCGTTCATTAATTCACTCGTTCATTAAGATTTTCTTCGTCTGACGATTCTGCTAAATTCGTACGTGTCTTCTCTGTTACAGATCAGCAGACAGAGCATAGACGCCTGCAAGGAATATTTCAGGGACGATCTCGTGAAGACAGACTGGCAGCTAATGGTAGAACTGAAGAAGCTCTTCCAGATCCTTTAAAGGAATACCAAGGTCGGCCATACTGTAGGAGGCGTCGCGACGGATCGAGAGAGGCGGCCATCTTCCACGTGGTGGTTTTTTTTTCATTCTGAGATTGGCGCGCATGCGCGGCGTCATGCGTTTCTATGGAAAATATTTGAAGGACGGGATGGACATGGAGGAAGAAAAGAAACGAAGAGGACGATTCTACGAATAAATTACTTAGGATCTATTTCGTATAGATACGATTGATTAAGAGGGAAGATTGAGCGAGATAGAGAGGGGAGGATTTAAACATGCTTAATTAAGGAAATTCGATACCGTTGTGCGTATCATTCAATTAGTGTTTGATATAAAAACTATCGTTTATCCATTTATAATAATTGCGTTCAGTCCTTTGGTCAAATTAGAAAGAAAAATGTTAATCGAAGGCAGAACTTAAATTCTTTGGAGTTATTGCGAATGGTCTATTTGATAATGAGGGCAGGGACGTTTCAGTGCGATAAAACGGGTGGCGATTCTTTATTTAAAAAAAAAAAAAAGAAACAGAAATTGTAATTCACCTAGATTCTCTACACTCGTCGTATATACGAAGAATAATCAGTTTTTGTTCTTCCTTTAATTTTACTTCTCTCTCTCCCTCCGGGGAGAGAGAACGTTTCGTTAATAGGATATACACTAGGTAGCTGGAAGTCCCGTATGACCCGCGGCCGAGCTATGTTGAACATAGTATAGGCGGACGTTTTATTGAAAGTATAGCTTTGCCGCGTGACCTCACATCCGGTCTGGTCTTCTCAATCGATTGTACCAGACGTACGCGCGCGCGGATCAATAAATAATTATACATATTATATATAATATTATTCATACAATTATACACGCATACTGACATTGATTAATGGGAGTGGGATAATTGGAGTGAGAGGGATAGAAAGTGCGAGAGAAAGAGTGTGAGAGAGAAAGAGAGAGAGAGAGAAGTGAGGACAAGACACGCCCCGAGATATTCATATACATATTCTTCCCTGCAAGGATAACTGAATCATATAGATAAGGATGAAATCCCATAGGATTATATCTAACCTAACCTAAAGCATAACTGAATTAGAGTGCGTAAGATGCGTTGCGAGAGATATGTGTTTTTTATGTCTAAGCACTTTATAAGAGTCGAATGCGTACGGAGTTACGAGGAATAAATACGAATAAAATTTCTCTAAATATTTCTTATTTGTGAAATATTATTCATATCAGCGTACGGAGATAAGCGTACCGTGTGGATACGACGGTGAAGAGTCAGGTCGAAGGAAACTTTTAAAAATTCATCGAGGTGGGTAATTGCTAATGGAAAATACAAAATATACGGAAATTTCCAAGGATTATTTATTTTCTTTTTTTTTTTTTTTCATGGACGAATAACAAGGGTCTCCTTATCGTCGCTCTTCGTTGCACTCCATTAGGTACACTTCCTGGTGCGACTGTGAAATTATTCCAGAGGAAAGTCAACCTTGAACGGTGGTATGACTTTTTGGGGAAAGGAGAGAAGAGGACAAGATAATATGGAAAATCCCAAAGGATGCTTTCGGCTAGAATGAGGATTCCCATTTGGAAAATATGTCAGGAATAAATAACGGTGTGTATATATATATCGAGTAAAGCATTATGTACGGACTATATCAGTATCGGTAGTGACAGAACCAATATCGATTTACTTAGCTATTACTGTACCTTGAGGATCGATCCACGCTTATCAAACGGAACCCTGAGGTCAATCACCTGACTCATCAAGTGTCCCTGATAACGAGCACTGCATCGACCTAGCGCTACTAACACTGCCATCAGATCCTCCAAGTACCCTCCAGAGGTAGTAACCCAGTGCCTACTCTCCATCTTCCTGTACGTCCAGACTTCAATTCGGATTTCATCCAGCATCCGGAGAGATCGGGTCCAAGGATCATCCTGTAACACAGCAGCTACCCTATAAGAGAGGATATCTGTATATACCTTATACAGACTCTATAAGAGAGTCAACTGGGGAGTTCGGGTGGGGGAATATGGTCTTACTTATTGATCGCAAAATACTCTGAGCGAATCCCAAATTCTCTGGGGGATGAAGCTGGATGGGAGTGACTGTGGACGCCCGAGGCAGTTTCCATGAATGAAGCGGCGTCGGGACGCCTCAATGGACACACACGGAGTTCTCTTCCAACAAGTTACATAAGTTGTATAAACGATTTACCAATACGACTGGTAACGAGCGTCCGTCTCTCTCTCTCTCTCTGTCTCCCTCTCTCTCTCTCTCTCTCTCTCTCTCTCTCTCTCTGTTCTCTCTATGTAACAATTATCTTGAATCTAGTAACAGATGGAAGTTCCTCTCGAGTCGGAGAGAATTTTGCGAGAAGAATTGCAGAAGAAAAAAAAACCAAATCCAAACGGATTATGAATGAAGTTGAAATGGGAGTAGCTTAATTATATGCGTGTGACGTCAGTGAATTTTTCTTTGCGACTTTGTGTCTTAACCTTCGAGTATATGGTTAATGGGGAATGATGAATGGATGGTAAAAGTCTGGTTCTTTGATTGTTGAGATGTAAGCAGGATAGGAGAGAGAGAGAAAGAGAGAGAGAGAGAGAGAGAGAGAGTAGGGAAGGGAGGGGAGACCGGGAGGAATGCGAGGATAACGCGCGGCCACTCGAATCCTTTGCTGGGAGTTCTCCAAGCAGAAATATGTCACGTCCTTGCTTGGGAGTCGAGCGCCGAGACGGCACGCCAGGCCGCACTCAATGAATGCACGTCATTTCGAGCCATTCATATATCCGCAGGTTGTCCTCGCGCGCATACGTGACGCATATGTGGTAGATAGGAGTGTTATACGTACATACGAGTACATACGTAGGTATATAGAAACTGTGAGAAAAAAAAGATGCTTGTATTTTTCGTTTATAATATTCTATATGCACATTACCATATTTGCATGCGATTGAGGATGCCTGTCAATGGATTATTAGCTATAGGTAGGATATAGATGAATTGTGCAATATCATCATTTAGATCATTAACTCAAGAATTTTTCCTCTATGTATAACACACGGTCGTTTGAAGGATACACGTATTACGTGAGAATATAAGATGATTAACATGCTGACTTGCTGACTTTCGTTTCTCGAAATTCTCTCGTTCTTATGGAGAGTCGCTGCTTTAGGGATATTGTCTCTGTGTGTATGAGGGAGAGAGAGAGAGAGAGAGAGAGAGAATTCTTACTGGTGTAAAAGTTAATTAAGCACTTAACCTCGCAATTGCTGAGTGCGAGGACACTTCTGGTAGAAGCAATAAGAATCTAGGAAGCGGGATTGGCTTGGATATAGTTTATTCATCTTGTTTACTGTATATCTTTTAATTGAGTACGTATCTGCTGTGAAATTTATGAACCCGGACATACTCTTCTTCGCGAGTTGTCTTATGGTCGTGCCTTTTTTGCTCTTCTTTATTTATCTCTTTGTCGTTCTCTTGTTTCTTGTAGAGTTGACTGTTCAAGTGGCGGAGGGGAAAGGGACCAGGACACGTGGGGAACATTCGACCAGGAAACGGACTCGTGCCTTTTGGGTGCGCTTAACGGAAATGCAGTCGCTCGGCTTGCTCGACTCGGGTGGGTGTCGACGGGAAGCGTTTCCGCACCGGATATCCTCCCCTGGAACGGGTCTACCGCACGCGATTCGCATGCCAGCCTGTTCTCTGGTTCCTTCTATTCTTACGTTGCAGAGTGGAGTCATCTTTTTCTTTATTAGTACGACGTTACGCATACGGTTTCTGTGTATTCTATTTTTTTCTCGCTTTTTTTTTCTTTTTCTTTCTTTTTAGCGTGAACATTTTTTATCCGGATGAGAAACGATCCAGATACGTTACCCCACGACTAATGACCAATTGTCAGAAGAGGCTGACTTGAGAGAGAGAGAGAGAGAGAGAGAGAGAGAGAGAGAGAGAGAGAGAGAGAGAGACCGTTGAAACTAGGAGAAGAGGATTGCGTCAACGTGAACTCTTGGAAGTGCTCGATCTCCCTGGTTTCAGGAATAGAGGATGACTCTCATGGGGATGGAGCATTAATGGTGTCAGACCGGAGTTACGGACCAGAGGAACTTGGAATTCCAAAATGTTAATGCACGCGAGGCACAGAAGCACGTGTACGCGTCCGGTTTAGGAGTTCATCCGAAAAAGAGTACTCATCCTGAGGATGACTAGTCCCAGAGTTTCCTGGTGATAGCTGTTGACTCTGGTAGTCGAGAAAGAAAAGTATTAGTCAGAGTATAACAATGGAGTCGCATAGGACTTATCTCTCAAATGGTACTTCCGGTGAGCGTGGTGATGCATCCTGAGGGATGTACCAGGGAGCAGAGGCGTTGGAGAAACAGAGGTTCTCGTCGAAGAGGGACTTCAGGTGTGCTGAACGTGGGATCGAATTTTTCTAAGCCGAAACGTAACCCAATATCATCCGAAGACCTTGAGCGTCTTCCCACACGCGGGGCAAGAGGGGCTGCCTTCTTATATGCTAATTATAGTTGTACGTGTCGCCTTATTAGCTCAACTGGTCATTCTTTAAATAGCCGTATTACGCCGTTAACGCGACTAGCGCCGTTTAAGCGTATAAAACGGGCGCGCGTCCTGCTAATCAGGATGGAGCCCTACGCGCTCACTTCCACAGAGATTGAGGAAACATTTTTCACGCGTTAAACGAAGACACTTCTCTCATCTTCGTATCTTAAGTAATTACCGTTCTCTTTATACGTCTCTTTTTTTTCGATTACTGGAATACAATGCGTTACGTTTCTTTTTTTGTCCTTTTTATTTTTTATATATATATATGTATATGTATATATCACGTCGACTGATGGCAGTGCTTGCTTGGGATGGTTACTGGTCTTGTCAATGATATGTATATTTATACGAATTTTGTCAACGTCCCGCGAGGAATGAATTACGCCCAATTGGCTACGGGTCGCTGATTTTCCCCTCTAAATTTAGATTTATATGTATCTGACTACTCTTGGCCCCAAAGCCACGTTGCTGTCCTATTGACAGAGTTCCAGCGAAACTGACAACGAGCCACGTGACACTGGGGCCATTTTAATTCGTGCCATGGCTGCGATTTCAATTCCGCACTCCGTGCTAGGTAATTTTCATTTTCATCGGTATAAAGTAGAGCGCGTCATACATCTAGATCAGACGGATACTTCCTGTTGTGTAAGACTAGGTCTACAATGAATAGATACAGCTTGGGCACTTGGAACGAGTGGACAACCGGTAGCGCTCCAAATCAACTAAATCCAGGATGTCGAGGAGTCCCATACAGTCGTAGAAAGATAGTACGAGAATAAGAAGAGTTTAAGGAACCTCCTCCTGTCTCCAGGTCCAGCACAAGACCGAGAGACGAGGACGGCCATTTGTTTCCGATGAGGATGAAAGAGGATGTAGTCGACGGACTTTTACGAAGCGGACCGAGGACCCCCGATGAGTGGGAGCTCGTAGACCCGTAAGCCAGTACCGTCGGCAGGTCTTCGTGAACCTGGAGTCATCGTTGAAAATCTTGTCCAGGTACGTCAAAGGTAAATAAAAACCCGTTGCATCGGTAAATCGCTAAAAAGAATGCTAGCCTATGCCCCGGCTAATGAAACGGCTCCTGGACCGATCTCATCAGCATCCCAAAGACCTGCCAAAGTAAAATGAATATCGAGGAACTGGTGCCTGCGCCAATGGGTCCGCTACTGGTCGCACAATACGAGCATGAATGAAGTATCACGTCTGGCTGTGGGTCCCGGAGTATAGTGCGGCAAGGGGAGACCGTGTGGCGAGCGCAGCGAGGAGAGCAGGCCAGCCCCTCAACAGAGTGAGAATAGGGAGGCAATGGAGGGGATGACGCATGCGCAGAGACGCCCACCCACGGAAAGGAGCGAGCACGGAGCGAACTCCTCGGCGAGCGCAGCCGGCCTCGGAACGCTCAGAATCGAGTGGGACCCGCCGCGAGTAAGACAGTGTATAAGAGCGAAGAGCAGTGCGCGCCACTACGAGAGTTATGTCAGGAACTCGGCCGTACCCTGGGATATACCGGTGTGAAAGCATCCGCGGTGTTCCCTCGTAGAATTGTTTAATAAACGTGGTGTCCGTACCCAGGAGTCGGGAAGCGTGTAGCACCCGCTTCTACTGGGAGAGACCAGTAACGCTGGTCGTACTTGAAACGCAGAGAGGCACATAACGTGAAACTATCCCTCTGGCTGGGAGCCTGTTTCTTGTTGATGCTGCTACTATACTGGCAGCTTAATAACTGGGCTTGCTGGGCCAGTTTTATTACGTCTGCCCGAAAGTGGACAGTGAGTGATACCTATATCGAGGAGTGATTTTTCTCTACCAGTGAGCAAGTCAAAGGGCACGTTCCGAAGCTGACGGTACTGGAAATATCAAGGAGAGAGCAGCAGACAGGAGTTGTGTGTTGAGTATTAAGAGTAGTACAGTGAGTGGTTCGGCCGGTGGCCCGTAGTCGTACGGATCCACGCCTGGCCTCGCTTGTGCACGAGCTGCGCCGACATGGCCGCCGAGGCCAGCTGAACTTCTCGCCGACGGAACTTCTCTCTCCCTTCTTTCTTCATCTACTCTCTCTCTCTCTCTCTCTCTCCCTAGAGAAATACATATATATATTTCTCTCTCTCTCTCTCTTACTCTCTGAGAGAGTCCCTACTTCGGTTGCTACACCACTGTCGCAGTGGCTACGCGAAGAATACTTGATAAAGGCATCCCCGTATTCCACAACAGCACCAGGATCCGCGGATCAACGAGGACAGGAGAGTTCAGGTTCTCCGTACTCTAATAAGTTCGATCGAAATGCAGTGAAGGAATTGTCAGGAGTCGCGACGTATGCACTAAGGAGACAGCATGTCGCACTGGCAATACTTTTCGTCAGACGAGGATCTTGATGTTCTGTAAGACACGCAGAGGCTCCAGGAGCAACAGGATACTCGAATACTCATCCAGGAATCCTGAACCCATGAGAGGATCTCGCGAGTCCTGCGAGGATCGCTTCAAGGATCGTTGGAAGCATCAGGCGTAAAGCGAGTACCAAGAGGGAAAAGATGATAACCTTTCGTTGAATGATAGAGGTGAAAAAAAAAGGAGAATAATTAAGGGTGATCGTGATATATCCGGGTCCTCGTTAATAAAGCCCAGAGAGTAAGTCCAGGATCTCGTGCGGAAGTATAAAACGTATATGCACCTGGGGAATAGTGCGTGTAATGCTGTTCGCTCTCGTGAAGGTGTCTAGTACCTCCTCTTCCTCCTCCTCGTGGCGGTGGTGGTCGTCGTCGTTGTCGTCGTCGCCGTGGTCGTCGTTGTCGTCGCCAAGAAGCAGAAGGAGAAGGAGGTAGTTGTGCGCGCGTGACACGAATACACCAAGTACACGAATGGTGCATGAGTGCGAGAGAGTGGGAGGTTACGGCGCTGCCAGCCGATAGAGAAGGACGCAGCGAGGCTAT
Organism: Calameuta pallipes; assembly: GCA_030142375.1. Classification (NCBI taxonomy): domain Eukaryota; kingdom Metazoa; phylum Arthropoda; class Insecta; order Hymenoptera; family Cephidae; genus Calameuta; species Calameuta pallipes. Next base: position 32,096 of record JARQSW010000567.1, on the reverse strand, counting down.
TTCCGTGGTCGTAGGGGCCGCCCGTATAAAATAAGCAGTGAATGAAGGAGTCTGTTTACTGGCGGCCGGCCTACGCGATCCAGCCCTGCCGCCACAGCCGACGCCGACGCCGACGACGACGACGACGACGACGACGTGCCCCGACCCTATCGCCTCTGCTGCCTCTCCCTCTGAGCCTGTCGCCGCTGCATCTCACATCCGCGCCCTTATCCGCATCCTTTGCCTCCCTCGACACTTTATACCCCCTCCCCCATACCCCCCGCCCCCTCTACGAGGTGTTACAAAAACACTGAATACCTAACTTTCGATAGTCGCTGGCTCAGTCGGGCGACTGTCGCTCGTTGAGTATCAACATACGCGACGGTATTTTATACAGTGATCAAGAGCAGTGTGTGTTTTACGTCCAGTCGAGAAGAGGATATCGATAATATCAATTATATCGGGGGATCGTGATTGGATAATTAATCGATCGATCGATCCCACCGGGAATACAGAGTGTGTTCCCCCACGATCCTCCTGATCAAAGGGGAGGATTCACCCTCATTATTATCTCACGAAGAAGCTAAGATAAGGCGGAAGGATACGAGGAACTATCGAAGCTACGAGTATCACGTGGTGGTGGAGTGAGGACATTCGGTGTGGAAGGTGGATTAAAAGTGTGGAAGTGTGGATACCTTGGACTGCCCCCCGCCCCCGGCGCTGCCCCCGCGGCGCCCACCCTGGCCCCCCAACAACCTTAACGTCGCCGCGACCATCAGGAACCTAGGCTGCTCGACTTCCTCTAACCTAGGGAGACTCTCCTCCACGGCCTCCTCAGGCTCATCATCCGGACATCATCCTGCACTGACACATCAGACGCAGAAACTAGGACCGCCCCCGCCGCCGCCGCTTACGCCGCCCCAGTACCCTGCGCCTCCGCGGCCCCCAAGTCGAAACGGTGAGTCCCAAAATTTTGTTTGTTTTTTTTTGTTTTATGTCTATATCATAGACACCACCCTCGATTGATCCCTATGGAAAATTACACCAGCCCGTCGTCCCATCCTGCTGCCCCCGACCCCCAGTACGCCTTAACACTCATTCTGCTCTCTTAGCCCCAATCCTGCCTACCAAAGTGGAACTCCCTGTAGAATAATGCAATAGCTATCTCGGAAGGAGCTAGTGAATGAACGGCACTCGGCTATAGAAAGTTTGCGAGAAAGTCTCTTTCCCGTTTCGCTCGGCAGCCCCCGCGCGTTTCTCGTCCTTGTTCCTCACGTGAAATTCACAAGGTGTAGTTACACGGGCTGGCAGCACACATATGCTTTATAAGATGGGGGGAACAGGAGCATACGTGGGGGACCGGTCTCGTTGCATGAATGAAACAGCGATTTCCACAAGCATTCCTTCATCGCAGCCACAGTCAGCCACTCCGATCCTGAGGTGTATGGCTAATAACTCGAGAAAAAAATAAATCAGGATCGTACATGGTAAACACGGGTACCCTGTATATATCGGTAGGTCGAATTTTTTTAAGTTAATTTTTAAAAAATATCACGCGTATATCGAGCTAGTCTGGGAGACGTCAAGGTTAGTCTCCAAGAGAGCTATTGTGGCAAGAGAACCTGGAGCACTGGCTTCTGCTGCATAAATAATATCGCTAGTTAAAATCCATCCTAGAGGGGATAACGGAAGCCAAGAAGGAATTACCGAGCGAAACGATGAACCGGCACCAGGAGTTCTCAAGCCAAGTCAAGGAAGGCCATTCATAAAACATGAGTTTGCCAATCATTGTCGGTGATGTATAGCAACTTGGTATAGCATAGGGGAATATATATATATATATATTATTTACATATTCCTCGCGGGTCCTCATGATTTTTACCTTAAAGGACTCGCTTGATCCTTCCAAACGAGATCCCCCGATCCAAGATAGACATATAGACACGTAGTTCCCAGCATCCTGAATGTATCCTGCGTTAACCAATCTCCTACCACCACCCTGTACATTGCTGGTACATTGCCAGAAGTATCAAGGCGCATCCACAGCGGTGCGGTCCTCCCGTGAAATCTTGGAAACCGATCTGTCGCTTTGAAGCGACCGGATTCCGAGGAGAGTGCTGAGCCCCGGAGTAAGAAGAGACGAGATAGGGAACCGAAAACGGTTTCTCCGTAAGAGACCGTGAGTGGGAGTGAGACGGGGATGCGCGGAGATGCCGCGAGTGCGAGAGAGACAGACGTATCGAATTCGAATAAGAGAGACGGGTGTATGGTCAGGAAAATTTTTCAGATTCCACACGGTTTTCATGAATACGTGTAATACGGTGATTATCGTTGTTTTCATTATTTTTTTTCTCTCTCTCTCTCTCCCTCTCTTCTATACAGTTTAAAGTAAATTAATACGAAGCAAATTGAAGTCTCTGGATGGTAATAGAGAATGGGAAATGGGGAATGGGCATGCGCCGCGCTATCTATGTTTGCCAACCCTCTTATCTTTCTTTCGACTCCTCTCTCGACTCTCCTCGAACTTCTTCTGATGCTTTAGCATCTCTGGCTCTCTCTTTCTTTCTCTCTCTCTCTCTCGCTCGCTCACTCGTAGAGCGACTCGCCCGGTCGTTCGGTCGCTCGCGCACGAGTCCACAATCTACATTCATCATTATGTTGTCGCGTCACATCCGGCCTGTGTCCGTTCCTTCGGCTTTATCTCGCTCGAAATAGATACCGGGCGAGGTTTCTTAAATTATCAGGGCTGCCGATATATCAGCGAGACTATAGCTCTCTCGTTCCAGCCTCCACGTATTACATGGTTACGTTGGACGAGCCTATTCCCTTGGTATATTTCTGTTTACTATTTGTCGCAGGTCGTAGTAGCAGGAGTAGAAAGGAATGACCGTGGATGAAAAAGGAGAGTACGAAGAGAGAGAGAGTGATCTCCGAAGATAAATGGACCATGTGGAAGGAGGAGGGTATGCCATGTTTAAAAATATGGATTAAACGAATAGAGATAGATATACGTAAGATGAAATTTATCTGTACGCGAGGATGCTCCAATGTCAATGAGGGATATAAGGAATGTTGAAAAAGGGGATGGAGAGAGGTCGAGGAGGTCGAGGAGGTTGAGGAGGTTGAGGATCACTCAGAGTCGAGGCCTGGCCGCGGTGCGCGGGACACCGAAAATAGTTTTTTGACGTGTGTTCGTTCAGTGGTGCCAACCGGCAGTGGGTGTAGGATATTGTTAGGGCAGTGTGAGTAACGCGTAACCCTCGTGCGTATTGCGTACGCGTTACTGGTATTGGTGGTGCGTGTGGGTGGGTGGGTGGGTGGGCCGGAGCCATATGGCGTCCACATTCCGTCTCCCGTGAGCAGCCAGCCGCCATAGAAGCGAGCGAGCACATAGCGGTAGAGAGAAACGATCTAGCGCGCGAGAGAGAGAGAGAGAGAGAGAGAGAGAGAGGGAGAAGGAAGTAGCGAGAGGGGCGGAGGGGAGATTCATAAAAAGCTGCTGGAGTCGGTTACCTGCGAGCCACGAGTTTCGTGCCGTCCTCCACGACAGCAAGGAGTCCCATAACCACCTTCCCGTTCCTTTCGTCCTCCTCGTCCTGGATCCTCCTTTGGGACCTTTAAAAAATTGTCCTTTTTTTTTCCTTTTTACTCTCTTCCTGTCCCTATAAAGTGATCGACCTAACCTATCCTTGCCTCCTTATACACGCGGTATCCTTTATTTCCTCTTCTCTCTCTCTCTCTCTTCTATCCCCACTCTCCCTATCCCCTTCCCTCTCCTCCCTCGCTCCATACTCACACATCCTGCACTCCCCTCAGACATATCTGACTACGAGTCTCGCACTAGGATAGAAACTGGGTGCCGTAAGCGGCAATGTAAGCGGCCATTTAGCCAGGCGCTTGGCTAGTGAACGAGAGCCAGGTCGTAAACACGTGATGTCACACGCGGTGTTCATTGATAAACTAGTCAGGAAGTCCTGCGTCGTAGTCGCAGTCTGGAACCCGGGTATCTGCCTTCCTGGAAGTCATGGGAAAACTTAATGGTCGTCAATCAATAATCACTTCGGAGACTGGTACCACGTTGGTCGGGGTCCTCTTCTCTACGATCACGTGGGACACTTGTGTCGTTATGGGTCCCTGCGTCCTATGGGCTAGACCAGGTCCACGTACCTGGGGATATCGATATGGGATCGGAATAAGACGCGGCCTGGACGGCGCTGCCTCCTGGGTATTTAATCCTCGTAGACGAGAGGGTGATTGTCGGTTGGATGGGACTCTCGTGCACTCACGCACTCGTGCGCTATGCGTGGGCGTCGTCTGGAGGATATCCGGTGTTGCGTATCCCTCTCATCCTCCTGTCGTCCTCTCTCCCTCCCTCCCTCTCTCGCTCTCTCAAAATTTCCTGTCTTCGAGAGCCCCGTGTGTGTACTCTCGTGTGCGTTACTCATATGGGAACGGTTCTACTCCAGATGCTATCGTCTTTTTTTTTTTTCGTTATCGACGTACGATACATGAGTGTCGTATAATTGCGAGGAGCGATTAGACACGTCGATCGGGTAATTTTTTTTTAAATTTGATTTTTACTCCTTCGGTCGGAATAATTGATTTCATCCATTCTCAACTTGATTTCTCGTTGAACTATAATTTCTTGGTACGCTAATTGACTACGACGAAAGATTCGCGATAAGGGAAGCTCAGCGCGCTCAGAAAATGGCAGACTGGCTGAGTTTTCGATATCTAGAATAGACCCGTTGTGTCTCACATGCGAAATCGGCGAAAACAACGGATATAAACCATGTCCTCTCGTACGCTGATAAGAGATAGCGATTTATCATGCCCCTTTTTCACGTATCGAATTCGTATTCCCGCTACTTCGCTCTCGTGTACCGTCTCGTTTCAGCTTCCTGGTAGACTCTGTGGACTGTATAATTTCCTGTTACAATTTTGTAAAAAAAAAAATTCGTAAAATTCGTAAAATTAAGGCACCCGAATCGTACGTCATTGGCCAATCCTTAAGTACGCACGATATACAGAGTATACGAGGTGGTGTCATGAACGATAACGTGGCTAATCTATAGTTAGAAGAAATCTATTACGATTAAACTTATCAGACGAGCGATCGTTACGTCAATATTGAGGAATTGAACGATTCTATTGAGTAAAAAATATTCTCTCTCTCTCTTTCTCTCTCTCTCTCTCTCTCTCTCTCTCTCTCTCTCTCTCTCATTCTCTCTCTCTCTTGAGAGATAACTAAAGCCATATGTATACAGCATCCGGTCTCGGTATCTAAAATCGCGAATGGCGTGACGCGAACGTTAATAAATTTTATTTGTAAACGTTTTTTTTTTTCTTGTAAATTCCTTTCGCGGTAAAGAAAGTCAAGGGGTCATGGCGACGCGAGATCTCGTTACGCTCCTGTCCCAAAGTATTCTCCCGTGTGTACGCGAAGCTCGCTCTTAGTATATTAGTCGATCCGTGTACTCTGGATTCCCCATACTATATATCCTTTTACGCTACACTCCATGGTACAGTCCGGGCCATTCCCCGGAGAAGCATCTCGGGGCCATTCCGTCCGCCGCGACGTAGAAACATTCTGAGCCCGACTGTACGTACACCGTATCGTACATACACAGAAGCACGGACTGGTATAGTAAGCCTCCTATATTCTTGAGACGCGTTTTCTTCCCATACGGTTTTAAGCCTTGTAACGCACGCTACTGTATCTCGCGACGTGGAGGGTGTTGGTGCGTAGCCAGTGCGTAACCGCGGTAGTCAAGAAACACCAACAGGTCGCTGCTGACTGGAGTCACTGTCGCACTGTCTAAGAGCGGGGTCCCCTCTTACTCTTGGGGCCTGATGCCCCTCGCGCCTCGCCGGGCCCCTCTCGCTTCCTTTTCTCTTGTTCGCCGCCATTCTTTCTCCTCTCGTTGATCTCTGCCTCTTCTACTGCGCTAGACTGGTTTTCCGTCTCTCTCTCTCCCTCTCTCCCTTCTCACCCTCCCTCTCTCTCTCTCTCTCTCTCACCGTGCTTCTTGGCTACGCACGGTAGTTTAATCTGGACCCCTGAAAGATGCTGACAAGGAGTCAGCATCGTTTTCACAGAGTAGTCTTTCCCCTCTCTCTCTCTCTCTCTCTCTCTCTCTCTCTCTCTCTCTTTACACTGAGAATCTTTAGACTCCGACGAACGTGTGGACTTGGTTCTCTCATACAAAGTCTCACTCACTCCCGAGCGTTATTTTCGTAGATTACTTTTGCCAAGGCATCTCCGCTGTGTGTTTATGTGTCTCTATATACGAATACGAGCGCGCGCACTAGGTTTTTGCCATCTCTCACAACTCGTCCCAAGAGAACGAAGGCCGCCCCACGCAGCGAATCCTTAGCCAGATGTTCGTCGCGCGACTCGCATTTTTAAAGAAGACCACACCGCGCCTTCGTTCTCATAGCTTTCTTGGGATGGATTATTATCGTCCTGTACGTTAGAGATGCAACTGTTTGTGGTACTGACGGGGCTGCGCGTCTGCGCTTGCTCCACTTTATATCGTCGGGATGTTTACGAGTCCGCGGTACCGAGCATACGTTTTCGCAATGAGCTTTAGAGACCCTCGCGATTTCTTGGCAGGCATCCCCGATGACAGTACAGTCACGGGAGTTCCTTGTGGCTTATGGAATATTCGTACGATCAAGGTTTGACCCACCGGTGGGATATCTTGCGGAGACTGTATCTGTAATATCGTATCTGGTGGTGATTTCGGCACTGTCCCAGCATCCTGGTCCAGTCTTTGATCCTGACTATCTGCAGGATGAGATAGGGAGAGACCCCCGGCTACAGCTTGGTTGTCACACTGTATCCCTGTAACGATGCGTGGTGGAAAAGAGAGGGGATGAATGAACGTGCGTATACTCCTGAGAGAGACGAGGGAGGCGACAGAGCGAGACGCAATCATGAATGAACGATGTACGACAAAGATAGACTTAATGAGTCGTATAAATTTAGAATGAAATAGTCTGCCAGAACGGGATGGACGCCGGGAGGGGGTCGCGGACGCCAGGGGGAGACAGGGGGGTTAGGGAGGGAAGGACAGGTAGATTCGAGATACGGTATGAATTTATGGGATGCGCGTCGTGAGTTCGTGTGGGTGTGCAGAAAGATTTTTGAAAATTGAGTCGAATCTTACACATTTCTTCTTCTCCGCTTCTCTTTGGGACTTCCTCGAATTTTCTCCTTTCGTTTTTCTACCTTGTTACTCGCAATGCCTGGGATGAATAGAAAAGGTGTCCCAGGGATTTCTCGGTATACCAGCCGCTCTCCGCTAATCCCACGGGATCCTCGGGATGGGTAGTCTTGCTGGCAGAGCCTCGTGGCTTGGTCTGATATTGCAGAGAGCTTGGTGTACGAGCGTAGAGATATATAGGTACGATGAGGCCCAACGGCAGGGCTCCGGAGGGCCCTACCTGCCGGACGCATGCGCCGCACGAGGAGGCAGTCGACCTTCCTAGGGGCCTTGCTACACGATGCGGACCTGAAAACATCGACTCTCTTCCTTTTACACGGTAGACAGTACACAGAGGCACGGTCGGAGTCCTCTGCCGTCGGGTTCTACGTTCATTCGCCCTCGTGGGCCTTATCCCGGTGGTATGCTCTGGAGATTGACAGAGTACAAAACGGGCACCCGGCAATGGCTTCGAGCGGACACGCACGCGACCCTTGCTTCACTTTCGTACAATTTTCTTTCTTTGGATTCATTAGCCGAAGAATTTGAAAAATTTCTGAAGGGATAGAAAAAAAAGAAGAACAAAATTGATGAAAATCGTGTATGGCCACAGGGCCCCGATACTCTGCGTACACCTATGCATCACGGTGGGACAGGGCGTCTACCACGTGGTTAAAAATTCCAAAAGATCCTCGTTGCCTCCATTTTTTTCGGTCCCATTCTTTGCCCGTATAGCGTTTGAAGAAGCACGCGAGCCTTTTGTAGCCGGCGGCGTGCTCGGGGTGCCTGTCATTCGGTTGCGTGCCGAGCTCTACGCACAAAAACTGTTAATGCCCCATCGCGAGCCAGCATCCGGTATCGAATAAGGTCCCAAAGGGGATTCTCGAGCGTACGTATGCCGCTAGAGAGCCCAGTGAGCGTATACGAGGTCCCAAAAAGGAGGGCCTTATGCCACAGTGTCTTTACTCGAAAGTATGTTAAACGTTCCACGCATGCGGATGAGCATGTACAGTGGGCGTCAAGGTCCTCGCTTCTTACGATTGTCCATAGGTTGATCTCGTTCCCGAAGTCCTGGTCTTGATCGCTCTTAGGATACCTGAAAACCGCGATGAATAAATTAGAAGCTAGGATAACCGTCGTCGTGGTCACCAGGATTAGGACGCGCAGTACGGATCAAAGTGCGTCGAATACTTTTCTATTACGTGTTCGTTGAGCTATGTGGTCGTGGTATGTGGTACGTGCGAGGCTCCGACTACGCCGGGTTCCGGGGCCGAGAGAGAGAAAGAGAGAGAGAGAGAGAGAGAGAGAGAGAGAGAGAGAGAGAGAGAGAGAGAGAGAGAGAGAGAAACAGGCCCCGGGCGCAGATATTGTAAATTGCCAACGACGCAGGATGAGAAAAAAAATGTATAAGGAGCGCGGTACGACGGTGACGACAACGTCGAGGCACGACGGGGGCCTTACGTACTCCGGGGCCTCTCGGTTTGATCTAGAAATGAAAAATCTCTTCTTCTATCTTCCTCGCTGCAGCTTCATGTCATTCAGACGTTCCGCCTATTCGTCCGTACTAGGTACGGACAATATAGGTTTCATCTCGGAAGATTATACGCATTCTGGGACTTTGTTGACTTCCTTACGGGTCCGTTATCCTTGTTCCAATAGAAAAAAAAGAAAAATATTTGTATACAAGCTAACCGTATTCACGCAACATAACCTCTCTCTCTCTCTCTCTTTCTCTCTTGTTCCCACTGAGTAGCTAGTCAGCATCATTCTTCAGCAGCACGTTGCTCATACTCCCTGAAGTGGTAACGGCACGGAGAAGGATGCCCTATCCGATTTGAATTTCCCACTGAAACGCAATGGCCGCGAAGTTAGCGCGATGCTCGGTAGTGGGGATTGGCGACGGGCAGTGGCGGTGGTGGCAGGACAGTGGTAATGTTTTCATTCAACTCGAAACTTCAATGATAGCTTCCATCCATTCATAAAAAGCTCGCGGCGGGCGTGTGAGGCGCGCCGCTCGTTCGCGCCGCCTCTACCAGATGGCGGGACGTCTCTGGGTTATCCTCTCTCCCTCGTGATTCCTCCGTAGTCCCAGTCACGTATCTGCCTGTTCTCTCTCTCTCTCTCTCTCTCTCTCTCTCTCTCTCTCTCTCTCTCTCTCTCTCTCTCTCTCTCTCTCTCTCT
>JARQSW010000567.1:0-22628 GCA_030142375.1 Calameuta pallipes | reverse complement strand
TCTCTGTCTCTGTCTCTGTCTCTGTCTCTGTCTCTGTCTCTGTCTCTGTCTCTGTCTCTGTCTCTGTCTCTGTCTCTGTCTCTCTCTCTCTCTCTCTCTCCCTCTTCCCTTGCTCATTCTCCCTCCTCTTCTCTCTCTCTCTCTCTCTCTCTCTGGTCTTCACCGAAGGCAAGAGAACGAGTACTAACAGCAGCAGCAGCTAGCACTGGGATCACCAGCAGCAGCAGTGCGGTCGCCGCCCTACCCTACGTAGTCCTCCCTGCTTCCTCTGGATCTCCGGTGGATTGCCACCATTGCCACCATTGCCCAGCATTGCCACTCTCGAAACGCCATTCCCCCACCGCCGACTCCCCTCGCCTTCGCTTCCCCCGCGCCACCGTCGCGCTAGCCGTCGATTCAGTCGTTCGCCGACAGCCTCTGCGCGCGCGACATTCGCCATCACAGTCAGGCCGCCAATTTTCAATTTCATTCTCCATCGTGCATCCTTCCTCTCTCGTTCCAGTCATCCATCGTACATTTATCGTTTCCTTCTAGTTCATTCCTTTGTCACTCTCTCCATTCATACCTCGAGACACACCCGGGACTCATCCTTTTCTCTTCTCCCTCTCTCCCTCTCTCTCTCTCTCTCTCTATGTACGCGTACATACACATTAACACCCTTATCCAGATATTTATCCTCGTCCTCCTCTCGGCCAATAACTTCCCGTTGCCACCATCGTCTTCCCGGATCAAATAGGAATAATAAGGCGCGCGTGCAATCGCGCGATATCCGATACTCGATACTCCGGTGGCCGTGTCGTCGCGGCGGACTCCACCTCGAGCGTCGCGCCTCAGTACCAGTGTGTCTTCAATACGTGAACGCGTACCACCCGTATCTTTATCCCTTTATTATCTCTGGCTGTGAGCTCCTCCTGTGAATGTGCCGTTACCGTACCTCGAATTCCTCTATGTATGTACATACCAAGAAACGTACACGTCTGTCTCTCTGTACGCCCAAGCGTACACAGACACATATAATACCGTCGAGGAAGCTTGTTATGGCCGTGAGGCCGATCAGACCTCAGCCCAAGTTTACCAAACGAAATAACCGTCGCGACGCGACGTGCTTCTATCCGGATCGTTCAGTGCAAAAATAAGTGTTGACATTCGACACCAAATAATATTCCTCTAGTCGAGTTTCTCGTGCCTGTGACTCTATACTATCCGCGTATCTCGTGCTCCTTCGGCCAGTCGCCTGATACTCCGGACATTCGTATTCTGACGTGTCGACGCGAATTACGTGCCGAGGACAGTGAACGTTGCTCGTGGTCATCCCCTTGCACTGGATTTAAATATTTCAGTCGAAGGGAAAATCGCGGTTGACTGTGTAATACTTGACGTATTAATTTTTTGACTGTGCCCAAGTATTCGGTATCCTCGAGGATACTCGTGATTGATAGTCTCAGGATTATTTCAAGACTTTCGGTATATACCGACACGCCTGACTCTCCACGTGTATGGATTAAGGCTCGTCCCATGAATTTTCAGTAAGTTCACAGATATGTCTGCTTTATATATTCTATATTCACGGTACATAACCCAGGGACATCCTGTTGGGAGATATTTTTTTATCTTTTTTTTTTCTTCTTCTCTGTCCTGGTATCTATAATCATACCTCCCTATGCTGACAGGTGTCACGCTCCGGGTGTCAATGCCACCCGCTGTCAATGCCACTCTTCGGTATCTTTGATGACTTCTTATACCTAGTGATCGTTTTAGACCAGGAACCTGCACTGCGCGCGGACGGTCTATCGTCTTGTCCTCTTAGATGTTTGTTGAGCGAAGCTGCTGAAATCGACGTTCTCTCTCCACGTTGTCTCGTTCACGTTATGAGAAGTTTACAAAATTTTCGCCGTTATCGGATCACTCCGTAGTGACTGAAAGCTTTGACCTGTGGCAATCGGACTCTGATAGCGACATTCCTTCGGGTACGTTCTCAATGGTCTGCTTGTTTCTTCGGCGCAGAGTCTTTCGACTGTAGCTGGGATATACTACCTTCGTGGATTTTCTTGGGTGTTCCGACATATTTTCGGGTTATGTCTTGTTTAATTAAGTGATTACGGCGATACTGTCTTTAGTAATTGTGGAACAGGTGTCGAGGATCGATTCGTGCTACGACGTCTGAGCGTCGCGACGTCTCTTTGGTCTAGGAGGGGGTTTGCTCTGTCTCTTCGAAACTGTGGGCGCCCTGAGTGGGCGCTCTGCTTCTCAAGGCGCCCACTCATGGCGCCCACGCCACTACGAAGGCCTACTTTCATCGTGGTTTTCTGACCGGGCTTTGAGCTCTGGCACCACGTTCAATTCCTTGTTCGTCTCCTCCATCAGTGGAAAGTCTGACGATCGGGGAGACTTCTTTTTCCTGTTGAAAACTTGGAAAACTTTGTTACTTACGTTTTAGGTTATGAACGTTGAATGGCGTTGAATTAATTTATCTGTTGTTGGAAGTGTACTTTGCGGATGTTTGATTCTTTTTTTTTTTTGAAAGAGAGAGACGTTACTCGTACCGTGGAACGGAAGAGGGATAAGAACTTGTGGTTATGGCTCCTGCAGAGAAATTCTACTTAGTTACCTGTCCTCGGTTTCACAATGAACCGGGAACCCAAGAACGGGATCGAACTCTCGCCCCCTTGACTACCATCTGTCCGTCTCTGGCGGCGCATCTGCCGAATTCCTGAGAAGTCTCATTCAAACTGCTGAGTGACTTTTACCTGGGACTCCATCGGCATCTACCTAGTTTCAGTTCCTTAGCATTCCTTCATTGAATTCCTTTTCTTCCCGGTAAGATCCACGAGGCCCTGTTCACCTTTTGCTTCCTTGGGCCTGGATCTTCGAATTAGGATAAAGGGGGATGAATGCGAGTGGAAGCGGTTTGCGAGGATAATGTCTGGCTTCGTAGGGTCGTTGCTGAGGATTATGTCTTATTGTTTCAGGTGGGGATGAAGCGCGCGTTGCGAGGGCGGAAAGCGGCCGCGGACCATCCTCGTTCGCTAATGGAACCGCGTCGCCGAGATCGCTACCTCCTCGTGCGGGTTGGGCAGTGCGCGCCACGGGGTCACTTTCCTCATCCGCTTTTCCGGCACCTTCAGGAACGACGCCATCAGCAGCAGGAGGTCAGACGTCGCCAGGAAGCTCGGTGGTCGGACAATGGGCTAACAGCGATTCAATATCGTCATCATCGTCAGGAGCAACAGGAACCTCACAGTCAGGAGTCAACGTTAAGAGGCACCTCGCGGACGGCGCATCCGGGTGGTCCGATCGTCTCGAACTGAGGGGCGTCCCGATGTCGCAGAATGCGTCGCCGCCGTCGCGGCCACCCTCGTCCTCGTCCTCCATTTCCTCAACGAGTGCTCTACCCCGTGTACACGGGCATGATCACAACAGGCCCTTACCCCCGCCGAGATTGCCGGAGGGTACTGGCACCCTGGTGCCCCTTACGGCACCGCTTACACCCCTATCAACTTCGAGCTTCCGCTCGAGGACATCCCTAGTGCATTCGACTACGAATTCTGGTACTCAGAGCGGCCATTCGAGTCCTCAGAATGCTCGTAATCAGCAGCAGCACCTTCAGACGCCTGGCGCCGCCTCTCCGGTCAGTGCAGGAAGCCCTACGACTATATCAGCCGCCGTCGGTGCGAATACCACGACTACCGGAAGCGCTGGTCAGGCCCCCAGGAGTCCCGTGGGAGAGGTCACCCTGGCGGTACCCAGACCTGACGGCGAGAGAGCCGTCAATGAGTACGTCGAGACGCCGTTCAGGCCTAGTGTCGCGCAGAATCCTGGACAGAAGTGCACGAAGAACGAGAGGAGACATCATCAGAAGGTACAGGCCCATCATCATCAGCTCCATCAGCACGCGAATCATCATCAGAGCCTTCATCATCAACATCATCATCAGAATCATCTACAGTCCTCCTCGCCGACGAACACCGTCACCAAGCAGCCCGTGTCCTTCACCAAGGAACCTGCGAATTCCATCAGTTCCGGTTCTCTGGGACCCAGAGCGGAAGGACTCTCCATAATGTGTGACTTCTGTGGCAAGTGTCGTTGCGAATCCTGTCGCGAGCCTCCACCACTTCCTAGCAGATGGCTCTGCGACAATTCCTGTTTCTGCTCAGCGGAAACGGCTCTGGACTACGCATCCTGCCTCTGCTGCGTCAAGGGTCTCTTCTATCACTGTGGGGACAGCGGAAGCGGCGTCGACGGCGAGGGTGGCGGTAGCTGTGCCGACGAGCCCTGTTCCTGTACGGGATCCAGGAAGTCGGCACGCTGGGCATGTCTAGGAGCCCTCACCCTGGTTCTACCCTGTCTTCTCTGCTACTGGCCGTTCAAGGGTTGCGTGGCCCTCTGCGAGGCATGCTACGCACGTCACGCGTCCCAAGGATGCCGATGCGACCCGTCCACCCTTGGCAGACACCTGGGTAACGCAGTGGTGCGCGACTCCAGGGATCCCGAGAAGAGGCTCCTCGACCCAGTCACCCCAGAACTGTGAGAAAACGACTCGTCGCCTCTACCGCATGGATCGACCGATCCATAAACTAGAAGCTAATAGAGAATCAAGTAATTCATGGTGAACGGCGCGCAGTGTTGTTTTCTTTTCCTAATAATTAATTAAAGAAAAAGGCAAAATGGTGTACGAATAGAACTCGCAAGTGAAAGAATGCAGTGTGATTAGCTGACACGGGGACTGCGCATGAACGTTTGTGTTTTGTAAGGTGGCATAAGTAATATATGTATATCGAAAGGACGCGGGGGTACCGGAACTGTATGAATATTAAAATGACGTATTCGGAGGTGTGCGCTCTGAAATTGGAACAAGTGTCACATGGGGCGCTTACGTGGACGAGGTCCTCGGGCCATGTCACCAGGGACGTACAGAGAGGAGGGATCCTTTGGTTAATTTGAGAATTTCAGATAGAATTAGAAAAAAAAAAGAAATAAGAATCCGGAAGTCGAGAAGAAACTAAAAAAGTGCGCACGAGCATCAAGTGTGAGACTCGTGTGTGAATGAACCTACGAGACAAGAAACAAGTGTTGCATTAGTACAAGAGTTGCATTTAAGACGTGAACGAGGGACAGGATGTTTAACAAATATATCGGACCGGAAGTGTTTATTTATTATTCTCCACATGCAAACGTACAGAGAGGAAGATATTACACATACGCCCATCTTACAGGAACACTCGGACACAATTACATTTATACACGAGAACACAGTGGCCCACGTTAATATGGCTATAGCGTATGGATGGCGCGTAACGTATACGGGACGCATAGGCACACATTACGTATGTACGTTATATACAGGCATTATTTGAATGGTCGTATATATGTACATACTATAGAGAGGTTCTATGTGAATGGGCGATTAGAGGGTCGTATACAGCCACGTATATAAGACAGAGACACACATTGGCTACATTACACTGGAGACGCACCCAGAGGACACGTACGCATAGATAGCTCTATATATTATAAATATATAAATATTATATAAAGCAGAATTAAATATATATTGTATATTACATTTGTATAAAGCAAAACTTTTCTACATTTAATTTATTTTGTGGGCGAATCGCGAGTATAGTGGAAAGCGAACGGGAAAGCGTGGAACGTGCGTGTTCGGAGTGGAGAGAAAGAGAATTTTTTTAATGGCGGACTCTCGAAGGACTTTTGAAAGAGATTAGATTTTCTTTTTAAATAAAAAATTTGACCTTTTTTTTTTAAAAATTGTCACGGTACACCCATTGTACTTGTATGAGAGTACAGGGCCGCTGGTACCGTATTACGCGTGAAGATAAATAATGCCAAGGTACAAATTTCTCTTTGAATCTCCCGCGAGAGAGAAAAGGGATATGGAAAGTGATGCATTGTCCAAATTTCTATGGCGTATGTCATTTCTGATTTCAAAAGTCACGAAGCGCGCGGGCTGTCAATGGAAAAATTTTCGTGCTCTCGATGAAGGAATTCCTTTTTTAATTTTTTTTTTTTAATTTTTTCTTTTCAAGTTCACCGCATGTCTTCTCGCGGTATGTAATTAGTGCGAATGTGTCGTGCACGCCTAAGCAAAGAGAGAAAAAAAGAGCGAAAGGAGAAACGAAAGAAAAGAGAGGGGGTGTGCATTGTAAAAGTGTGAATGACGAGCGTCGTGGAGAGAGAGCGTGAGAGCGAGTGAGCAAGACGAACTTGAATGATTACGAAAGAGTGCGAATTCAAGATGGGAGAGAATCATTTTTTTTTTTTCTGAGAGAGAGAGAGAGAGAGAGAGTAACAGAGCGAGCTTTAGGGACTTTCGACTTTATTAATTTTTTTTTCCAGTATTATCTAGTCTTGTGAACGTTTTTCAACGTGAAAACTATAGGTTTTTTTCTTTCTTTTCTTTTCGGACTGCAGACGCGTGAATGCGAGCGAATAAGGACGCGAGACAAAACGAAAGGGGAAAAAGAATGAAATGAAGGAGAAAAGATTTATACATATTGAAGTGCACTTTTCCACGCAAATGCGAATCGCTATTCCGATTGATCTTGGAAGACAGAATACGAAGGACTTATCGAGGGAAAGGTCTACGGATTTAGAGAGAGGGGTATGGAAGTGCTTTGAGGGATGATAAAATGATGCGAGAATGATGGGGGGATGATTTTTTTTTTTCTTTTTTGTCTAGAGTGTACAGTGTGTATGAATGGTTTTGTGCGCATGCGTAATATGAAGATCGACCGTTCTAACGTTTTCGAATTTCTAACGATTACTCTTAATATATTCACTTGCGAACAGGGTGGGTACCACGGGATTGGGAATGGGGTGGGACGGGGAATGAAGAGGGGATAAAAAAAAGATAAAAATGAAATAAGAAATGTTAAACGGGTAACCCGTCTCCGTAGGTGGAGATTGGGAGACTTTTTGAATATCCCGCGCTATTTATATGTCTAATTTAATAAATTATTCGCCATTAGGAATCTTTAGGCTTCTCTTTCGGTCGGCGTTATTGGCTGATAAAAATTCAATTTGAAAATTACACGTGTTATGGTGAACCGACTGTACGACGGGACGCGTTTCATCTTTGCCAATGCATTTTTACTTCTTGACAGTCAAATCTCCTTATATGAGAATTCGTTTTTAGTGCATCTAAAAATAGAAATTCGAACTACCTAGAAGCGAATGAACAATATACACATGGGATTTGAAAAAATACAAATTTTCAAACATTGAACAAAAAAATTATTCGACCGTGTAAAAGATACAAATTTTTTTATGAAACAACACGTAGGACTTTCGAGCGAGAGACTGGAAGTCCAAAAACTCCGATACTAAAATAGTAAAAAAAAGTTATCTCGCTAGAAAAATCCTTTCTTTTCGAAAAAAAAAGGGGCGATGCGACTAGAAGGGGACGCGTTGGTTTTTTTTTTCAAAACAGTAACGAAGAAGATGAACGACTGTCGAGAACGAAAAAAAAATTATTAAAAAAATCACGCACTACTATACTCTGTAACGCGGACAATGTTGATGTATAAAATAATACTAGATAGTTAGAGAGTCCAAATGTCAATGGAGTCGCGAATAAATGATAAAAAGCCACGTTAAAAGAAACTCTTTCGTCGTTCCCTTCGACTCCTCGTGATTGTTCAAAGAAAAATCTATTTAACGCGGTCGTCCCTGTTGACACGTGCTCACATACGTACCCATACGTGCACAGAAAAGCCTCTCTCAGCATAACACACGCACACACTACACATACATCATCTCCCATTCCTCGCGGATCTCGTTTGCCAATGCAAAGGACAAATCTTAATGAGATTATAGAGATTTAAAAATGTTGGCGCGAAACCTTTTTCTATATTCCTGCTGGATCCTGAAACACTGGGAGAGTCGGAGGTTACGTATGGCCACGTGGTTGTTTCGTGGCGAGCGAGAGAGTGAGAGCGTAGAGAGTAAGCGAGAAGTGTGGGTGGGTGTGAGACAAAGAAAGAAAGAAAGAAAAAAGAATGAAGGAATGCTAGAGTGACGGAGAAAGTGAAAAAGGCGCGCGCCTCGCCAGCAAAAAACCCTTTTATTAATTTTAAGCCTACACGCTCTGTATATGTCTTGTAAATATATATTTGAAAAAATCGAATATCACCTGGATCTCTTTATTATTTCAAAAAAAAAATGTTAACGTCCATACAGTCAGTATCGATTTTGAATTATTCGAAAAAAAGGTGAAGCTGATGATGATGATGATGAGGTAACCCTTGTTCCACCAGAAGAGAAAACCTCTCGAGACAGACGTAGTAGACACCCTTGGAACGGCTACGTTAGACTTCGACCGGGTCGAACTCTCGTTGGATGCAACGTGGGACACATCGAGTGAGAGACGCGCCTAGACGCCTAATGGATTTACGACGCCCTCCACGACGACGAGACGAGGGAGTGTTGAGGGCGTCGTGAATGGAATAAACTGCACTAGGGGCGTAGAGAGGACAGTGTCAAAGGGGAGCAAATTGCGTTTAATTATCATTGTGCTCTGCGCATCCTCATGGCGTCATGTCCTTCATGCCCGATCCCTAATCCTGGACTGTATATCATACTCAATCCGAAGCACATCCTATTCCCTTGAACTCTTCACCTGGAACAATAGTGTCAGTCAGGCGTAAAATAATTTCTCAGGAAAAGCTGAATCCGTGTAAGAGGATTTGACAAGTATACGTATGGCATTAAAAAAGAGGAGCTACGCAAGCAACGAATCGTGTATAAAATTATTGAGACTAAAAGAGTTGGATGAGCAAGAGAGACGACTGACTAGCAGGCAGGCAGGCAGACTGGCTGGCTGGCTGGATAGATGGCTGGCAAGCAAGCCACGTCCCCGGCTCGATCTCTCGTCGTAGCTGGCATGAGAGCGGATGTGACGTGGCACGTCTGTCTATAGAGAGCTCCTCGGGGTGTGGGAGGGTAGGGTAAGGACGGCGGTAGGGGTCTAGGGAGAGGGGCAGAAAGAGTGGGACCACCGGAAACGCCGGTTAGGCGAGCGGTCCGCATCCGCCCGAGACGGGAATGGATCTAATGCTCGGCGCTACAGCCTCCCTTTTATAGAACGGAACGAAGCAGCTTGGTAGTATATACATATATACATATATATTTGTCTATCTACCTACCTACCTACCTACCTACCTACCTACTCGTTTCTTATCCAAGAACTCTTTTACTTTAGATTTACGCTTGATCTGTTCCCCAGGAGTCTTGCTTCTTTTCTGTCGACTTCGTTCAACGTGCATTCAGAGATACTCGTTCTACGGAAGAGCGAGCACGGTGACGTATTAACTTATCAGCCAATCAAAGTGTTTCCTTAATATTACTAAAGTACATTACCTGGATATAATAGGAATTGACTGTGGCATTATGTACGTCGGCGTCGTACGACAATGGACACCGTGACTACGAATGCTGCTGACGTGAGGTTGCACAGGACGACGACTGGTAAGAAGGTGAGAGGAGCCAGGGAGCGAGAAAGAGGTTCTGGCAAGGTTCTAAAGGCCAATCGGGGAAAAAGAAAAATAGAAGGAGAGGATCCCCTTCGAGGAAGTCGAGTTCCTCGAAGCTAAGAGACACCGGCCGCTGCGCCATGCTGTTACAGCTACGGGCCCCTGGGACTTGGACTCATAATCAGGCTTCGTGATGCTCACGGTGACAATGCGCCTTGACTCTGCCAGACTCATCTACGAGGAAGGGTCTTGTAATGCGTCGATAAAACTACCTAGGGATGGTATAGGTAGTCCAGGATAACGAGTATCCGTTCTGAGTAACAGTGACAGTCAACGTTAAAGCATAAAACATAACCTCAAAACTATAGTAGACTCGAGGATCATGCCATCCACGTAGAAACCACATAGACGCAAGTCCAGGGTCTGGCGAAGCGATCTAGCGTACCGGTTAGTGTGCCTTGATGTTTTGGCATGAGAGGAAGTGACGTCAAATAGATTTAGAGCACCGACGAAGGAGGTGGGCTCCGTTCCCACGGCTTCTCCCTTCTATTCCTACTATAAAGTAGACCGGCGGAGGACGTCTCTTCTTCCTCAATCCTCACCTCCAGCACGTCCCATCCTCAATAGCTTCTCGATAACCGAGGCGTTCTCCTTTATGGCAAGAGCTTCCACCGGAAGTCCTCCTCCTAGACGTGGAATTCGACCTCACATCGGCGCATCCATCCTCCCTTCGTGCGACGTCCGCTTCCTAACGAGCCTGAGCCGTGCCTCGTGCGTCGTGCCTTGTTTTAATTAAAGACTCGCCAGGCCTCCATTCAAACGCCTCCTCTTCCCCTCGTTCCTCTCCTTATCCTCTTCTATTCCTACACCTTCCTTTACACCTGCGTTTCTTTCATTCAGACACGAGGCGTGTTCACAGTACCCAACCAAGTGCCACAACAAGTTTCTCGACCCACCGCCGTCTTCTTGTTTAATTAACTTCTACAGTCTGTAACTTAATTCTTCCTTACAATTTCATCGATCTGTAACTATTCTTGAGTGATACTGCGAGAGGTGCTCTCGACCTCCTTATTCATCGCGTCAGCGTATTGCAATAGCGAGAGAGACGTAATGAGAATAATATTGAAAAAGCCGCGAAACCGTCCGTGCTACGTGGCCGTGGCCCGTGGAACACGGGAGTTATTAAGTAGCGGATGCGACGGGCTAAGAATAAGAAGAAAGAAAAATAACCGGCTGGCCGCTCGTTGTCACGTGACCGGAAGTACCGTTCTTCCCCTCGCTTCCCCGTTCCTCGTACTCATCCTGAAACCTCCTGCACCACCACCGCCACCAACACTCCCTGCTACCGCAAGCCCTATCCCCGCTCTCTGCTCCTCTTCCTCTGGCATCGCTACTTCTCCTTGTCCTCCTCTCCTACTGCTATTGGCTTCTCTCTTTCTCTTTCTACCTCTCTGTCTCTTTTTATACCTATCTCGCTCCGCCTCTCTCTTTCTCTCTGTCTCTCTCTCAGGCGCATCCGACACGACGGAGATGGCCTTGCCTTACCCACTATCAAAAGGTTCACTGCTGCCAGCACGGTCGCCACTGCCAACACTACCAGCGTCGACGAAACTCTCGCGTCAAAGACAGTCCCGCTTCCTTCTGGTTGGATTTACAGTTTGAATTTACTTGAGCTCACGTATAGTAAAGACGACTCTCGCCATTTTTGTAGGGCACTCGCTGTCCTGTTCGAGTTGGCCATCTTAGATTTTGTGAGTAGCGCGAGAAAAGGGAAATTTGAAGTTAAAACTGTAGACGTCACGTGAAAGAGAGATATCGGAGAGGTAGCTAAACGGAGGGGGAACGGGAGTATACCTAGACACGTAAGAGACACAGGATCCCCAGGTCGCGCAGCAGCTTCTTCGAGGGCAGTTCGAGTTCCTGGCCCCGATGTTTTCGCGTCGAGGCATGCGCCCGCTCGCGTATGTTCTATATTAAACCCAGCAAAGAACCAAACAGTTCCCCGATTGCGAAACGACTGCTGATATTTTCGTGGCCGGCAACAAGTAACTGCTTCCGGTCTAAAGCACTCTATCCCCGTAGCTTAACTGATCTCCTCCTACCTCCTCGTCTCTTCCTCGTATCCTCTTACTTCGGTTTCGCCTTCCTAACACCGAAAACACCCACGCTTTCCCTAGAATCACTATAAAGATTATACGTGCAGATGTAAACGGCCACTTGTAACGTCATTTTCACTGCCATCTTTAATTTGACGTTTAAGAAAACTTATCGCTCTCATGAAAACCTCCGTCCTTATTGGCTGCCCGCTATATCCGCTAGTACACGATTTATCCCGAGAGATGGGAGTGTGTACGCATGGGCTGATAGGTCTATGTTCGGTTGATAGGTACAGTCGGAGACACTCCTGTCACAGCTATTACTATGTATTCTTTTTCACTCTCCTTACTCACACACACTCTCTTTCTCTCTCTCTCTCTCCCTCCCCCTCTCTTTCTTTCTCTCTTGAATTCTTTTCAATGTCGAGGGAGGACGCGACCTCGGCATGGGAGGTGCGTACGAGTGCGTGAGGCCACGGCACCCTCACATCGTAGCCAATACTCGTCTTCGCAGTGGCTTCACGGTGGCTCCAGGTCGGACAGCAATAGATGATTTATTCATACTCGTTCCTGGAGAGTGGTATACGGTATTCCGATATATAGAAGTTACGAGCAGTGTCTATCAGGTAGTAATAATCTTACATGAATTGTATATTACAGAATGGAAGACTTTATTCTCAGTGACTTCTTCGAAGACACATAAATACCAGGAACGGTGCATTATGTGCGCGTGGCTAAATGGATTGATCGATTGCCCGTAGGACTAGACGCAACAAATCGGTAAGAAGGCTTGACAATGGCAATTCTGGGAAAGTCAAGGCATCGCTTACTGCACGGACACCGGGTATGTTTGCTCGGTGGACTAAGGGAGGGCGAGAAGGAATAGAGGGAAAGTAAGAAAGCAGTCTCCAAGGGAGGGAGAGAGGGAAAGAGAGGAGGAATGGCTCCTCAGGATATTACGAATTCAGAGAGCGAGGCTCCTACGCTCCTCCGGGGTTCTCCGGGTGTTTCTTTATTTTCCAGAGGCCAAAGCTAGCATGCCCAGATGCGAGGAGTGCGAGAACGAGAGAGAGATAGAGTGTGTGTCTGAGAGGGAGAGAAAGGGACCCCTGTGGGCCTTTCGCCTCCGCTGAACTCAACCCTCTCTCTATCAAGTATTCCTTAGCACCTTGAGTAGGGGGTATTTTTCTTGTTGCATTTTTTTGGTCGCGTTAAACTGGCCAGGTGTGCACGTGGGGAGAACCGTGCGCCCACGCCTCTCTTAGGATCCTCTCCTCTCTCTGTCGCTCCCGTCCACAACCCACGGATCCCTGACACGACCCACACTCCTTTTCTTCCTTCACATTCGGAATCCATCCTACGCTCGGTTACAAGTTCCGTTCCCGACATCATCCTCCTGATCGTCACCATGGTTCGTTCACGCGAAACATCAATTCTATCTATCTCTTTCTCTCGCTCTTATTCATCTTGAATCTCCTTGTTCAAGAAGGAGGACCAGAGAGTGTCGCAAGGAATTCCCGGTCCCACGTATCGACTCTTCCAACAGTCTCAACATCGTCAAGCAAGAAAGGACCAAGTCCACCAGAAGAGGCGCACAGTCGACTCCTAGGTACAATCCTCGTCGTCTCTCTCATTCTTTCCATCTTCTTGTACACAGACCTATTACTTTTTTTTGTCTAGACACACACTACTTTCGTCATCTCACTTCGATACTTGCTTCTCTCGGCAGACCCATCCTCGTCACTCGTGCTCCTCATCATCATCATCATCCTCGTCCAAGAAGGTACCGACTTCCAGCAGCGTCAGAGTCGACTCGACTTCACGATGCATGCGTGAGTCGACTTCGTTCCGCAGAAACGACAGACGAATCATCGATACGCGAGCACTCTCTCATTCTATCTCTCTTTCTTTCTCTATATATGTACGCACCTCACGCACCACACGCATCTCACGTACTTCAAACCCACCACGCATTGGATTCATGTGCAGCTCGCTCGAGTCACTCGTACTCAACGCGCCACCAGGCTACCTGCCAAGCCTGCTACTGCACCGGTGACCGAGCGAGTGAGGTAGCTGCACAGGAAGAGGCAGAAGGCGTATAGACCAAGACGTACATCCAAGCGAGATGGAGAGGAGAGGGAGTGCGTGTAACGTGCGTGACCTTGCCAAGGTCACCGGGCTCAGAGAACAATGCCCAGGTGCAACAAACTCCACAACCGGGTCCTCAACGTCAACCTGGGTATATCAGCGCCAGTGGTTGCTCGAGTCCGATCCTAGCTAATTTTCATTTGAAATTCTTTTACTTCTAGGATCTTGTATTTTTCGGTCTACTCGTGTGTACTATCTACTCGTGTGAGTGACGTCACACCGCGTGTCTGACTACGGAACGTCGAGTACCGATAGCACCTACGGAATTATTGCCAATGGCTTCCTTCGTCTTGGTTCTAAGCTTGAGGAAGAGATAGAGAGAGGGAGTGAGAGAGAGAGAGAGGGAGAGACTGGTAAGATAGTGCTGTAAGCCATTACGAAATCTTTTCGGGAGTGACTACTGTACATACGTATTGCTGCTGGATATGTACTCGTATATTACATATGCGTGTGTGTACTTACTTATTTACCTATAGTTTGAGTGGACGGGAGAAGCCAGTATGGTGCACTCAGCGTCCCGACGCCAAGTTTAAAGTTTCTCGTGCCGATTAATTGTCCCGTTAATGTGTTGCGGCTCGCGTGTACTTCTCCGTATATATCTCTGTGTATATATAGCATGTGAGATATATGGCTATAAATATGGTGCATGTACAGGGTGTACCAAATCACTCGGACACTCCTGTATACATCGAATCCATAATGGAAGATAAATTGTGCACAATTGTTTCTGACTTTTATTTTTCTGGGTTATGTCATCGAAAAATTCTGCATCTTTCGACATACACGATTATCGAAATCACTTTTGGAAAAATCCAAGGAAAGGTCATTGCTCGTTTATTTTTGAGTCTGATTGTTGTCTCCTGGAAATATGTCCTCTGCTACTTTACGAAAAGCACTTTTCAAATTACCTGCAACGAGGGTTCGTGTTTTAGGTGAATAACAGCTCTTGATGCGATTGAACGTCGAGCTATTTTTCTTTGGTTTTTTTTTGTTTTTCTGTCAAAATTAAATTCCATGGAAATTACACGATAACAGGTAGGACATAGGGGATTGACGTTTTATATAATTTTAAAAATAATTTCTAATTCCTACTTTTCCTTTACTTCACAGAATTACGACCTCCCAGTTTCTACACCCTGTATACACAGCAAGAGAATATTGTCGGACATCTTCGTCGAGGCTCGCTTAATTATCACCAATCTCTTTCACTCCGTGAAGTTCCATTTTAACTCGAGGAACTTTACTCTCCTTTGCTCCTTCTTGTTCCTCGCTTTGCCGCCGTCCTCCCCCTCGCTATTACTCTTGGTCCTCTTCTTGTTAAGCTTGAGTACTGGTTAACCCATTCAGTTCACCAAGCGTGGAAGATCTCATTCTGTGCACCAAAGAAGAATAAGAAGAAGAAGAATATACATCATAGTAACTGCATATCATACATCCTGAATATATATATATATATATATATATATATATATATGTGTGTGTGTGTGTATTTATATATATATCTTCATCTTATACTCCAAGGAATAGGCATTTGTACAAAGAGGGTATAAAAAAAATTAATTACCATAAGTATCAAGGACAGTGAGTAGTCGCGTATCTATAATAGTGCCGTTCCCATTCGCGGGGATCCCAAATGAATGAGCGCGTCCTCGTAGTCTTAATGAATGAATGAATGAACGAAGAGAACAGAACAGAACACAGAACGTGTCGGTATAGGTAGAAAGGCAAAGCCAAGGCGAGTCGATACTCTGTGCTGGCATACAGAGAGCTAGACGGTCTAATAACTATGGATAGTATGCTTAGTATGCCTAGTATTCCTATCTCTCTATTACCTACTCGAGACTATTTACGAGCTATATGTAGTTTAAGCTGAAGTAGAGATACTCGAAAAGGTATACTAGATTAGATGATAGCCATGCAAGCCTATATTCTCGGTACAGGTAGAGAGAAGATATGTGTATATATATATATATACATGTCTAGGGGATTGAATACAATTTTTCATAGCAACTGGGTGTGTAAGTAGTGTCTCGCGTGGGCGTGTACTTTGTGGGCAGATATCGCGAGTAGTCGTGCCAAGATGTTAGAGAGGTTGGAAGAGAGAGAGAGAAGAGAGA
Source organism: Calameuta pallipes (assembly GCA_030142375.1). Taxonomy (NCBI): domain Eukaryota; kingdom Metazoa; phylum Arthropoda; class Insecta; order Hymenoptera; family Cephidae; genus Calameuta; species Calameuta pallipes. The sequence continues at coordinate 6,779 of JARQSW010000567.1, read as the reverse complement.
GAGAGAGAGAGAAGAGAGACTGCAGTTGGGTCATGGCAGGTCCTTGAACGAAACGGAGCGTAAGTAGCGCCTTTATAAAGAAATAGCTCTTATTCTCGCCTGAATGTCTCTTGAGAACGATAGCTATTATGCAATAAGAGAGAAAGAGAGTGTTGGGTATCCAATCATAGACGATCTGAATGACGTAGCTAATTTTCCGTTTACGGAAACGCAAGCAGAACAGTCACGACCGCGGTTCTTTCTTGGTCTCGTTATCGCACATTGAATTATCTGTTTCTCATGATATTCTCATTAATTCGTAAAGACCTTAAACTTCGTACACAGGGTCTTTTAAGAGCGTCGGTGCAGACCGTAGAAGGGTGTCATAGTGGCGAGCGTATTTCCGCTCGCGGTTACTCTAATTTTATCGCTCGCTGGCATATTCGCGGGAAATGAGCGGCCGCGCTGCTGCTTGAGCGATTGTGTCGCAGGAAAGAGGCTCGACGCTACGTGAGAAATAGATCTAACAGAAATTGGACTTATTATATGTGAATAACGCGAAAGTAGCCATGTGTGATTTTATTGAAAAAAAAAAAACGAGTTATAAAAACAGTATAAACGTATGGGGATGAATTTTTATTGTTTTTAATCGGAATAACATTTATTCTCATCCCCAGGAAAAAAGGAGCATTAGTGGTGATTTGTATATTCGCGTATGTATACACACATAATGTATAATGTACACTAACGTTACGTATACTACTACGTATGTTACATAACGTATTTTGACGACCCTAGCGCGATAGCCCGCACCGGAAGTTCGCCCCACTTCTCTCCCCACGCGGACCTCATCTCTGTAACTCTTTTATACGCGGCCATAGCCTCTTCCCTCCGTACTTCCCTCACTCTCATCGTTCTCTCTCTCTCTCTCTCTCTCTCTCTCTCTCTCTCTCTCTCTTTCACTCTCCTCTCCTATCCACAGTAAGTTCCCTTCTCTTCCCTAGCCTTCCCCCTTCAGCCTCTGCATCCACCCTGGCAGCATTGCTGTCCCCAGAGCAAAGCCAGCCATTGGGGCCACTGTGCAATCTGCCTAAAGGCACGTTCACACCGTTGAATTCTGCATAAACATTTCCAATATCTAGACACTTCAAAAGAGAGCAACGGTATGTATCCCAGAGGAATTAAATTCTTCGCGACTTTACGTTATTTCATTGGTATACGGATGTGTTTCTCAAATGGTCATTCACATCGTCCGATGTACTGCGACTCTGCGCTGATTGATGCTAGTGCATTTTATCTGGAATCCGATTGCACCTTTAGACTGTCGTTTCCCAGCCACGTTACTCTTCGCCATTCTGGCCACTCTGCGTGGCATAACATTACACAAAGCAAGTCATTCATGCGCTCACGCGGAGCTTGCTGCTACCAATATAGCGATTATGCACTCCCTCGTGCATGGTGTGCGAGTACGTTGTTGCTGATTGTGAGAACGGCTGAGTCTGTGCCAGGACCTGTAGATACGTCAAAGAGTATGAGTCTGAGAGACATGTGAGATTGTATGTATTGGTCGAAGGGGAGGCGTGGCGCGAGGGAAAAATAGTCTCGAAATAATGACGGTATTACGCGGGAGTCCAGAGCGCCGAGACACGTTCCAGGACGGCAAACTTCCCGGGAGCATTCCCCCACCTACCTAAAAAACAGTATCGGGAGCTCGCTACTTACACCGGAAGTCGTTTTAGTTGGCCGGAAGTCACCCCGAAATGGTAACATCCGCTCTACTCGACTTGCTGCTTAGAGCAATGCCCGTCTTGGCTTCTGCTTGTTCGTCTGCTGTTCCTGCTGCTGCTTCAAAGAGGAGCTCAGCATTTTTACCGGAAGGGATTCTATTTTCGTGTTCCTGGAGTCTGGAGGTGAAACGAAGGCCAATTACGGGTTTCTTGGATTTTCGATGGATTCGAGCTAATTGATATAACGGTAATTAAATATATATGTTAGGGTACGAACAGTTCTGGATGTATGAACATAAAGTAACATATTTTGGAATAGATATTATGTCAGCTATAGAAATGCGGTACCTGTAAATTTAAAGTTGCGCCTGTCGATATGCAACCGTATGTGCTGGCGTGTTTACGTTGAAAACATGCTGCAGGTTTTCTTATGTATGACGGATTGCATGCTGTTAGGCGCTTATTAATGATGCTATTTTCCAATTGTCAATCATTAGAAATGACCAACGATATTTTGATAACATAGAATTAAATGCAGCTATTCTGAAACTACGTAAATGATATTTACTTTTTTTTGTAGTGTACTATTTGGAACGAAGAGTTTTATTGGCCCAGACTTTTTTCCGTATTTACCATACGTCACTGCTTGAAAATGTCCAAGTTGGGGGTTAATGGAAAAAATGGACATGGTGGGGAAGATATGCTCGTCAGTGAAGTCAGTGGTTAGTTGCGATTGTGATTGGAAACGTGAGGGTTGTGTGTTAACGGTTATTGCTCGCAGGGATTGTACTCGCTAGATTTCAACAGGCGGTATTATACGAAAGTTTCTACATTATTGGCTTGTGTTAAACCCGTATAAGAAAGTATATTATCATTGACTGAAGAAAAATAGGACAGGCATGCCCCTATATTCTGTGACGTGCGTTTCTGATATGTATAATATGTCTGCTATGACATTTAAATTTGTAAAGTCGATTTGTAGTCGTTTGTCAACTGGGTCTTGACTCGCGTGATACCATATCGCATAAAATGTCCAATCTACTTTATCTGTTCAGTCAACGGTATTATCGAGCTGGTTTCTAAAAGTGGTTAGCTGAGTGAACCACCAGAGGAACATCCGGTTTCCGTGAGACCACGCGCTTGCGTAGCACTTTTCAGTTCTTCACGCCACAACCAAGATGGTGAGTACTTCGTGAGAGTTACTCGGTCGTGCTAATCCATAAATTTACAAGCCATCCATGGTTTTGTGAGATTAAAGTTGTCATTAGAAATTCTTGAGAACCTTTTGAAGAACGTTGAGATCGTTCATTCTTTTATATTTTGCTTTATTATTTGTATTATTTCATTACTTGTCAGAACAGTGGTAAACGTGAATACTCCAGAAGTGTAAACATATTCTTTGACTTGGCTGTACCACGTTACTTGAAATATTCAAAATTTATTTAGGCTGCCGTATTAGATATATTATTAATTAAGATCATTTCTTTTTTATTGTTTCAGTCCACACACAAGAAGAAGACTAGGAAGCTTCGTGGACACGTTAGCCACGGTCATGGCCGTATCGGTAAGCATGAAATTTGTCATTTTCTGTTTAGTAAATGTAGTATCGTTAGTGTTATTTGAAAATGTTTAAATTTTATATACTCTTAAATGTTTGAATTTTGTAATTTTATCTGTTAAACTATAGTAGATTTAGTTGTGTAGCTTAAGGTTATCTGTGTATTATGTTTTAGGCAAACACAGGAAGCATCCTGGTGGTCGTGGTAATGCTGGTGGTATGCACCATCACCGTATTAACTTTGACAAGTATCACCCTGGCTACTTCGGAAAGGTGTGTTTGTATTTTATTTAATTTATTTTACCATTTATTATAGAACCGATACTGTAAAAATTAGATGAAGATTGCACGCTTTCACCGGCGATATGAATTTACATTGATTATATTGCACTTACTGATTACAAGGCATAATTTCTTTTAATTTTGTGACATTGTATTTATTAATTAATTAGAGCATATGGTTGTAGCTTGGTATGAGGAATTATCACTTGCGCCGTAACACTAAGTGGTGTCCATCCCTCAATCTGGACAAACTGTGGACACTTGTGTCTGAGCAGACCAGGTTGAAGTACAAAAATTCCACTGACGGCAAGGCTCCTGTTATCGATCTTGTCAAAGCTGTAAGTTCTTGGAGTATTATGTTATTTTATGCAAAAATATGATTCTTGCTTCTTTTTTATATCTATACTTTTTTTCCCCAGGGTTACTATAAGCTTTTGGGTAAAGGCCGTCTGCCCAAACAGCCTGTTATTGTCAAAGCAAAATTCTTTAGCAAACAGGCTGAAGACAAGATAAAAGCTGTTGGTGGAGCTTGTGTTCTGTCTGCGTAACTGACAGTGAGTTTTCATTCAATTTATTAAAGTTGAGGTTTATAATATTTTCAAATTCAAATGATGACATGTGAACGGGCGGACTTAATAGTGCGTACAACACTTTTCACCATGTAGAGTGTTCACTTCTGATTTCTGTTAGAACATATTTTTTGAATAAACAAATAGCTGTATTTACTATAAATAACATTTTTTTCCTTACTTTCAGGACCTAAGACTTGCCAACGGTAACGTACACTTAACATCTTTGTACTACTCTTAATAAAAAAAAATTGAAAATTTAAAAACATTTTATATGAGGGATTTTATTTTGTGTATACCCTAGATGTACAGGATGTTTACAGTTTCCTTTCCCATACACAAATATTGTCAATTAACAATTTTTTGCTTAAAAACAGAATAGATCTTTTCTAAGTATAAAGATTAGTTTAAAAGAATTTAGTCTGGCATTTGTAACTGCATTAACTTGTTTATATTATCCATACAAATCTTTTCATTTTCTTTATAATTTCAAGGAAAATAATATTCAATTTGTATAAGAGTACTTTATTTAGTTGCTTATAGACAAAGTTCTAGATAGAATATAAATGGTCTTATATTTTAAGAGATGTTCCAATTAAGCTAAATGTGGAGGAGGAGGAGGTATTTGCATCCCATTGGCTAAAAGTGCTGGTGGAGGAGGTACAGGATTAAACATGGGTGGTCGAGGTGGCGGAGGGACTGGCATCATTGGCGGTGCAAGTCCTGGTCTAATTAGAGGAACAGGAGGTGGAGGGACCTTTCCAACAGATGGTTTTTCATTTTTAAACGCAAATTGTAAAAAGAACTGTTTAGTATCTTTGTTCCAATGTGTCCAGAATTTACCCTCTGCCTTTTCTACTTCTCTACTGGGTACCTAAAACACAAAAATTGAAATAATGAAAAATATTATTAAGCTTATTTGGATTATTGTTATGTAATATTCAAATTTACCTTGAAAGCAATAGTTTCATAAGGTTCAGCAGCAAACAATAAGTATTGCCATTTACGATCTGGAGGCTCAACACGTTGTTCATAGGCAGACATAAATCTATGCCTCGGAATTACACTGTCTGCAACTTCTGGATAGTCTACTTGAAACAATAAACTCTGCTGTCCAGACTCAGGGTCCCTCTGTTTTGTTACACGATATCCTGGTCTTCCAATTTTAACAAACTTCTTAGGCTCTACTCTGGGTTTTTCAGGAGCAAGTGTTTGCGGAGCTTCCTTAGCTTCCTTCGCAGCTCTCCTAGCTAAATTGGCTTGATGTTTTTTACCTTGAGTGTGAGCAAGGTAACTGCCCTCATTGTTGTGTAGGGTTAAACATAATTTACACTCATAGGATCCTAAATGATTTTTCATAAAGTAGGGATCCTTATTCAAATCGATAGTTTCCAGAGCAAGTTGTCGCAAGCGTTCTCGACGATCACGATTATTCTCCGACCAGGAGGCGACGCCGCCACCTCCTGTTTTTCCTCCAGGTCGATTTTGAAAATCCATCTTCAGTAAGCGACAAAACTAAATACCACTTCACAATCTAATGCAGATTTTTAAATATAAGTTTCATCCACACTAAATAACATATACAACCTATAATACGAACAGGACACCCACAGACGAGTATTGTCACGAACTAATTATTATGAGATGAAGCCCAGCATGACAAAACACAGCGATGAGTAGGGAGATGCACAACGCTACGGCTTTAGGCAATACCAAAATCATGGTGCTAAATCGTAGCGGCGAGTCTGGAAGTAGAGTTTTGTAATCATCGCCTCCGTCGACAATGCGAATTCCTTCGTAACCGAGCTAAACGTGAAGACGAACGTGCAGTTTGGCGGACAGAGGTTCTCCGCTGCTCACCGCTAGTTCCCAAAACAACTCTTAGAACGAGAACTATAGAATTTGTCAAGAACTATTGAAAAAGCCTATTGTTGAAACATTTTTAAGAAAGTGTTATTCATATATTTATTTTTTAAATGCTACAAAAAATTATTGGATCTTGATTTACTTGCAAAATTTATTCAAAATATAAAATTCAGGTTAAATCAAAATCTTGAATTGAAATTGTAGAATATCGAAAATAAATTACGTTCAAATTGAAATATTAATAAATTAGATGTTTGGACCATTGAAATGATTAATTAAATCAATAAAGTAAAATATTAACTGGAAATACTGGAAATTGTCCAAAATTGTGTGCGCGCAAATTTGTCGCGCAGGGCTCGGTCAGTGGGAGCAAGCGGAGAGTGGGGGCAGCGCTTGAGGCAGTGCCCGGACTCGGAGCGCTCATTCTTCCTCGAACCGGTCTCCTATACTGTTGTCTTGGAAGCACCCCTCATATCCATGTCCAACCTTCTTCTATTTCTATATTTATTTCTTCTCTACTTCCTTATTTCTTTATACTTCATTCTTTACTTTCTGATTTATCTCTTTCCTTATTTCTTCTCTACTTCTATACCCCCCATTCCTTAATTTTCTACTTCTTAATTCATTTATTTCTATCTTCCCTTCTGTCTACTCGCTTCACTCTGTTCCCTCTCACTTTCCATTGTGCTTGTCTTGCCTGTTCTATTCCTTTGGTCGGGTCGAGCATATTCATTCGAGTAGTCATATAAGAGTAGTCACCCTGTTAGAGACGCTACACGTATAGACCATGGTGTCGGG
>JARQSW010000566.1:34615-47069 GCA_030142375.1 Calameuta pallipes | reverse complement strand
TACTCGATCATAGCATGAGTTAAACGGCGTCAAAGACCGTCGCATCGTTTATGCCATTTTGGCCCTTAACGGGTTAATGACTTTGCCATCTACTAATTTTATATGTAGTTAAGATGCGTTATCGTTTCTGATACATGTACTTAAAAAATGTATGGATTTCCAGAGAAATTGCAAAATATCTACAAGTAGGAACTTTGGATATCTTATGGAATTAATTTAGATTTTGAGGATAATTTCTGGATATCCTATGGATATCGACAACCAAATTAGGATATCCTATGGATGTGAAATGCTGTGTGGGCGAGACTGTTCTCGATTGGAAGGTCTATAGGTATTGCAGAAATGTACTTACAAGTAATTTGGGATAGGCCAAGGAACAGTTCCACCTCAACAAACTAAATTCTAACTCGGAAGCCTCTAAACTGTGGCGTGAACTAGCCAACCTTGGGCTAATTGAAGCACCCATAATCTCACCTCTGAACTTCTTTTATGTTTCAATTTCGAATCGGCTGCCCGCGTGTTCCTTCTCTGATTTAAGTAATATTATCTTATCTACATATGTATACCACAGGTGCAGCCATAATTTGATTTTCTTGACATATCGTTCGACGATGTGCTCTCGTTGTTGGCCACGAAACAGTCCCCGTTTAGAATTTCGCTAGGTCAATTAATTGGCAGTTTAAATTAATTATGTTTCTCTGATTGATATTTGTTCTATTGCCTGCTCATACTTAGTTGCGTTTTTCTTTCCGCATGTATATCGTAGTTATATTATTAAATTAACTTCACTTTAGTTTATATAGAATCTTTTTCTTTGCTTGTTAATGTAACATAAGGCGTTTCTTTTTTCTGCCGCTTGTTTTTCGCTTGTATACAGTTTCTTTGGGCTGGTTGTGCTTTTCTAATTGCTGTTGATTGCTTGTTATAAAATATAGCTCTGGTGCGTTAACCTTATTGAGTGCTTTTCCATGCTTTGCGATTTACCTCCTCTGTTCCCCACCTGAACGCCACGACGCTTCCGACTAGCTAGTCACCGGACCGGACTTTTGGTGAAATATTATTTAGCGATTCTCTCTCTTCCGCAGCTTGATGAATATCTTACGGATCGGCCGTTGTCCTTTGGTGAATCTCGTAGGGAGATTATTTTTGCTGACAATTTTGTGACCCGTCTTAGGTTGTTCGCGTGGTCCTCGCTTCCATTATATTAGTGCTTAGCTTTAAGTGGTAAAAAAAGTGCCACTAAAGTAATTAGTGGCAAAGAGAGTGCGTTTCACTCGTGGTACTCCCGCGAGGGATACCTGGCGCCAAACCCGTTAGTTCGTGTTGGTGGAAGGAGGCAGAGAGAGAGAGGACCATTGTGGGTCGTTTCTGCTAACGTAAGAAATATGAATTTCGATTAGTCAATTTTGGGGGGGGGGGGGGTGTTTGAAAAATTCTTACGTTGCAGTCAATATAATATTGGTGACGTAATAGGCTCACCAGGTATGGTAAGAGAGAGGTATTGTAAGTTGGCTAAGACGAATTTCCGAGGGAATGCAAATAATCCGATTTCTAAAAGGTGATTCTTGTCCCGGCGACTAGGGTGGGCACTGGCACTAATGCAGTAGTCACTATGAAACAAGAACACTGAGTTCTGTAGGGGTAGAACTTTACCGTGATTCACTAATTGGTATTTTCTTATTGTCCCTAAGGCGAGCAAGATAATATAGGGTCTAGGGTATCTTGACTAACACAATTGGTTTGGCACTAAGTTCGCCTACGACTCGAAATTTAATCAGAGTAAAATATAACTGGTTTTGATGAGGCCCCTAAGTAGACTGACTAATTTCTCTCGTCGATCCAACCTCGAAGAGCATCTGGACCTAGAGAGAGATGTTAAGATGCTGAATTGGTGCATCTGGAATCGTGGGTACGTCGCGGATCGTTCTTGATTCCCGCGGTCTTGTCACGTTATACGCACCTACCTCAGGATTCGTAGTCCTAAAGTTCTCTGGTTTTTGCAAAGCTAAACAACTCTCTCTTACACCCAGTGGTGATCATTAGTGGGAATATCCCGTACATGGACCGTTCCCTTGGACTTACTATGCTATGATTATTCATATCCTATTTCTAACTTATACTATGGAAGAGCTAGGTGTCCGTAAGAACCGATTACATTGAGTAATGTTTCCCGCAGAAGAATAGGATAGAGGAGGTATTTGGTGAAAATTTGGGGGCGCAGTTGCGTCGAACGTAACAACCGTTCCCAGGCTATAATAAATACACACAGGCAGTGTTCAAATTGGCTCCTACTACCATGGGTGCACCTCAAGGATCAGTATTGGGCCCATTGCTCTTTTTACTCTTCATGAATGACATTGAAGATCTACTTCGCTTCTCACAACATATGACTTTCGCGGACAACGCCCAGATTTATCTTAGCTGTCTCCCAAATGAATCAGGGTCTGTCGCAGATTGCATGTAATGTAAATGTCATCTCTGAGTTTGCTAATGTTAATAGTCTCAAACTCAACTTGTCCAAATCTAAAATATTCATACTAGGCAGTAAATCTTATATTAACAAGATTGTCCTTGGAGAGCTTCCTGTAATTGCCGTGAGTGGCACACCGATCACCTTTGTGACTCAAGTTTATAATCTGAATGTCTTTATGAGATCGGACTTATCTTGGAAAGATCATGTTTATATCATTTCCAAGAGAGTGCAACTTCCTTCATAAACTCAAGTTTCACAGGAACTCACTATCCTTGCAATTTCGAATAAAACTGGTGTCCACGCTGATTTTTCCTATACTTGATTATTGTTGTCTAGTCTATAATAATGTTACTGATAAACTGAATACAAAGCTCTAGAGACTACTAAATTATGCCATCCGGTTTATCTTCAGCCTGTGCCGTGATGAACATCGATATCGATATGGTTTTTACTTACTGACATACTATTTCTGTTATTATGATTTAATTTTATACATTTATACTCTGTTATTAATTTTATACATTTATAATAAACAATCAATCAATATCTCTGTCTTTTGCTTTCTGTCGCTCTCTCATACTACGGTGACGTATAAAGACTTCGGCACCACCAGTGAGAGTGACTTTATTGCGCGGCTGGATTGCTGTGATTGGGTATCTCTTGGGTCCGAGTCCTCGGCTGATGACGTGTCTCAATCAATGTCTCAATGATTTCGCAACCTTGCGCACATTCACCCCACGCCGAAATTTCGCACCTTGGCTATCTGTCATTAGGCAACATAATAGTCTACACAGAAACAATGTCCGTTCGGAATCACGTCCCGAGAGTTGGGCACATTATAAACGAATAGTTATTTGGTGTGTTGACACTTTTTTATCTAGTACCAAAAATAAAAAATTAGTCTTGGTGGCTAGATACCAAGTAACAAACCGATGAATTTTTTGTTAGTAGCTAAATACCAAGTAACAACAATGTAAATTTAATATTGGTAGCTAATCACCAAGTAACAAAAACATGAATTTGATATTGATACCAAAATACTAAAATATTTAAATTCAAAATATTGGTGTCGGTATCGCTTTAATCGGTCCGTGAAAAAAATTTATTCCCGTGTTTTGCGATTTCAAAATAAAAACGTATAATCGCTTTGAATATTCGAAGTCTTCAAAAGCCTTCGGCTTCGAATATTATAAGTCTCGAAAGTTTTATATGCCGCCATTCATAAGAATCGAAATCCCCGCCGCCCAACGCTGCTCGTTCGGGGCATTTTCGGCTATGGGGAAACTGTTAAAAGTAACTTGGAATATTATCGGTTATCAGCGGGTTATTAGAAATCTCTAAAGATCGCAGCCAAATTTAGTGTATATTTTCAATCTATAAAATGTAGTATAAAGGGGTACCCGGGCTCGCCTCAACTATAAATAATTTACCCAGAGGGCCGCCAGGGAGTGCTAGAGAGCTTCGAATTTCTGAGAAATTAGGAGTTTTGATCAGGAATCGAACTCGATACCTTCGGACAGGCAAGTCGGACACTTACCACTGTGCCACCGAACCCACTGTCCGACCTGATAAGTTCTATTTCTTTATTTTTCGGTCATTCCTAGGTGGTATCCCCTCCAGCTCTGTAACGCCACGTTACAGTAGTTTCAGTATTCAAATTTGAACTGATTCATTCACACCTGCTAAATTAAAAAAATATTTTTTAACATTTTTATTCCAAGAATTTTAAAAATCACTTAATTGGTTGTTCGGAAACACAAAAAAGTCTGAAAATTCCACGGATTGCCGCAAAATTTGGTCAATACCGAATATGAGTTCTAGTTGTTTGGTAATTAGCTACCAACATCAAATATCAGGTTTGGTTATTTGGTATCTGACTATCAACTATAATTTTTTCTTTTTGTTAGTTGATACTGAAACACCAAGTAACTAAATGTCCAACTTAAGTGAAAATAACAAAGAGATGCCCAACTCTGGTCCCGACTTCAAAAGCTACCGCACACTCAGAAATAGGGCCCAGACTGTCATCAAACGTGCGAAAAATGATTACTGGCGCTCGGCCATCCATAAGGCTCGGGGGTCGCGGACGGTTTGGGTCGAACTCCGCCGTCTAGGGATCGCCAAACTTACTCATGTCTCCCCTAGTTTGAGCACAGATCTTAACCGAGTCAACCTACACTACTGTCAGGTCTTTCATGCGCACAACGACGGTTCTGTACCATACGACATCCCAGACGACGTAACCCCCTTCCGTGATGATACGTTCTATTTTAAGTACATCGAACCTCGGGACCTCCTGCATGACCTCACTGAGGGTAGTCCGCGTGCTATGGGCCCCGATGGCCTTTCGTCGGATCATATCCTTCGTGATCTAAGCGTGTTGTTCCCTTTCCTACTCGATTTATACAATCGGTTCTTTATGATCTCGTCCTTCCCCTCGGAGTGGAAAAGATCCTTCATACAACCCATTCCTAAGGGCTCGGCCCATCCTTCCTCTTTGTCGGACCTTCGCCCGATTTCACTTCTCTGTGCTCTTTCTAAACCTCTCCAGCGCGTCGTTAATGCACAGCTAGTTCACTTCCTATTTAGAAATGATGGCCGGGGCCCATTACAATTGGCGTACCGGTCTGGCCACAGCACTTAAACAACCTTGATCCGAGTCGTGCAAGAATGATCTCCATCTCATTTCTTTTCGATTTCTTCAGAGTGTTCGATTCCATATGTCACGATAAATTGCTACGTCCTATGCACTCCGTCGGCTTCTCCGTTTTCATGCGCAGATGGTTTACATCCTACCTCTGCGGTCGGATACAGGCTACCCTTAACCTGGAGGATCGAACGTCGTCCTTGTCACTGGTCACATTCGGCGTTCCGCAGGGATCTGTCTTAGGCCCTTGTTGTTTGCGTTGTACATCCGGGAACTACCGAGTCCTCGCTTAAAAAAGTCATGTCACGCCTGAACTTGGCTGTGCGTATCGAAATTTTGTCACCGCTTTTCCGCAGTGCTGATTGGTTGACGAGGTGTGTGAAACTGTCGTCAACCGACAAGAGCACTACAGCGCAAACAGGTCTGTGGGCGCGCGGCAGCGCGCGTTTTGCCCTAGTGTAATTAAAAATTGTAAGCACATGCTCTATGCCGACGACCTATAGATCTACGTTCCCTGTAGGCTCGACGACCACTTCAGCACCCTCGGACGCGTGCAACGAGATATCGATGCGATCTATAGCTGGACCTACTCGAACTGTCTCACCTTAAATTCTGCGAAGACCAGTTGTATGATCCTCGCTAGCTCTAGATACATTACCCTCGTTGACTTTGACTCTCTGCCGCGACTGCGCGTGAACAATACACCAATTTCCTTCGTTTTTTCAGCTGTAAATCTCGGGATGACCGTTGATAGCGTTCTGTCCTGGAACGCGGATGTCCTGAGTGAGTGTAAGCGTATTAGCAGGACCCTATACGTGCTAAAGACTAACTGGGCTGCGCTTTTCGTCAACCTGAAAAAGCTACTGGTCTCCGCGCTTATTCTTTAAATTAGCGATTACTGCTATATCGTTTACGGCGACGCGACTGACTTGGTCTTAAGGAAAATCTAGGTTGCTATGAATTCCTGCGTCCGATTTATTTTTGGTATCATGCTCGACCAGCACATTTCGCCGTATTATCTGCACCTTGGATGGCTCAATGTCAAACAGCGCCGATTATTCTACCTCGCTGTGTTAGCCTTCAACATACTCAGGACGGGCATTCCTTCATATCTTACTCGATCCGCCGTTGCAGTTTCAAGTACCGGTCACCACACCGTGAGGAGGGAGGTTGATCTCGTTGTTCCCGCTCATCGTACCGTTTTCTATCGACATTCCTTCTATGTCTCTGCTGCTCTCTTGTGGAACTCTCTCGCACTGCACGTATGCGATACTAACTTGCTTCCTTTCTTTAAGAATCGCCTGCGTCACCATCTGGCCTTAGTCTGGACTCCGTGCCTAGTCCTCCCGTCTCGCTTTATCGCTTGTTTGCTCAGGCCCTGGCCGTCCATGTTCCGTTCAATACCTCTGCGTCTTATACACCTCAACACCAAACCTGTATTTTCTGTTCGTTACCGGTCTACGGGGCACCTAATCCCTGATCGAATAAATTGATCTTCCTCTCTTTCTCTCTCTCTCTCTCTCTCACACACACACACACACACACTTAGTCCGAAAAATCGCACTCTCCCTCTAGTATAACCTAGCTCGAAGTGGTGTATTCTTCGTTTCAAGTCTTCAGTGTTCCCTCGGTGGGATTGGCTGGACTGGTGGACTGAGAGGGCTACGCGCTTCGGCATAGGTCCGCAGTTCGGGCTCTGGGGGTCGATTGTGTAACTCAAATGTAGTGAAAATGCTGAAAGTGTATAGCTGTTAGTCAATCGCATGTTAGGGTCAAAAGAAGACAAGCACAACGATTGGCTAACAGCTATTCACTTTTCATATTTTCAATGCATTTGAGTTACACAATTGACCCCCCAGGCCGGTCCCCCAGCGGTGTTTTTCCTTGGCACGGTCCTGGCGGGCCTCGCTGCTTGGTGCTATGGTGCTGAACGATCGGCAGCGCGCCGGGCAATATGGCGGCTTCGATGACCTGTTAAAATCCTCCCGGATGCATCGCGAAGTTGGAGAGAGAGGGTTCTACCGCTGTCATATGAGCCTCGTGATAACCCGCGTGACGGGACTGCACCGAAAGCGCATTCCATATCTGGTCGGGGTGGCTGTTGGGTCTTAGTCTCCACGTAGTGATCTCGATCAGCTGTTTCCCCTGCCCATGCCTTCCCCGAATCCCGCTGCCTAGGCTACGTAGCCACTCTTTCTCTCGATCCTTCGCTTCGGTGGTTGGTCCTAGTGTATGGTCGTCGCAGGCTGCGAGCCAGTACTCTAGGGGATAGGGAACTGGGAGGGCGGGGGAGCAGGCCTCTTATCCTAATTACAATGGTCCTAAAACACTAAAATATACTATACAATAACCATGTTCGCAATAGATAACGCCCGAGGGGGAGTGGTGCCTTCGAGCTGAGTGGCGGGAAGGAGTATGCAGTAACATTTTTGAGTATGCAGTAACATATACAATTCACTTTCAAATGTGTAAAAGGGTTGGACGCATTTATTAATTTACATTCTTACTGTAGATACATCGTACTGATTTAACATATACATAATATTTATTTTTTTTTTAGTAAGTGAAATATCGTGAATATTTGTTCCCCAATTTTATCAGACTTTGAATGGATTACAATTTTTCAGTTAATTCAGGCACAGCTTTAAATAGATCTGCGACTAACCCGTAGTCAGCGACTTGAAAAATGGGAGCTTCGGGATCCTTGTTGATAGCTACTATTGTTTTAGAATCCTTCATTCCAGCAAGATGTTGAATCGCTCCAGAAATTCCAACAGCTATATAAAGGTCCTATAACATTTTTACATTCACATATTTAATAATAAAAGCGTTCAAACAATTTTCTGTGTCAATCATACATGTGCACATAGTTAATAAAGGAATATTCTGGAAAACTATCTTATATGACCTAGAAATTATGACATAACTAGTGACTAGGCAGGACATCTGTTACGTTTCTGGTCGGGCGCTAGGTAGATTTCCTAGTTAGCGTCTAGATAGAAATGGGAAAAACTGACTTGTACCCGGTTAGGGCCTGTATACAATTTCTGCTACGGCAGTAAAATCTCCATATTCGCGATTCCAGTATTCGCGGATTCCGCGTATTTGTGGATTCCTCAATGCAAACATTTTCTGTATTCGTATCTTTGAGTTTCCCTGATTGCAAACCTAAACAGCATCTAAAATGTGTTTCGATAACTCCAAATACAAAAGTTTTATGCGTCATTAAAAATCGTACCCATGAGAATAATTTAAAATTGATTTTTCTCAATAATGCCGGAAAATTGGATCCTGCCATATTTCTATTGTACGCTTGGGGTACCGAACTACAGTATAGAAAAAAAATCATCCAATTCGGTGATCCCAAGTTGACGCCCTCTCCTTTTGAATGAATATCCCTGACCACTTTGGTATATACGTGCTTATCTGCGTTTACGAAAAAAATGCAACGAGCCCAATATTTTACATAATTACATCGAGTCAAGTTTCAATCTTAGAAATGCGTTTAGTATCTCGGCACACATGGCCTGACGGATATTATCTTATAAACTCGCGTAACAGTCTGTGTTACATAAATTTCTCGTCGATTATATGTAATGAAACATTTAAAAGTGAAGCATAATAAATACTATTTTATAACAAAGATGAAGGTTCAAGACTTCGCAAAACTTTTGATGAGCTTACAAGAAATGCCGTCAGACGGAGATCCGAATACGAAGAGGTGGTTTTTGTAAAAAATGCAACCAAATGTTATTGAAACGAGTAACCTCCTTAATTTACGTATTCAAAACATTGTTGTAATAATTGGAAAGACAAATTGAAGCAAGATAATTTCATCATCTTCATCAGAATTGAACAAAATGCATTTTTGTATTATTCGTCAAAAGCATTATTCTCTAATTAGTTTCATTTAAATATCTCAACAGGAGATATGAAAAACTGCGAAACTACCGCTAGGGGTACTCAACTTTGGAGGTTGATTTTGTCCTTTAATATTTCTTTACACTAATAATAAAACACATATCACTTAGATTTCAATGACGATAATATATCTCAAAATGAACAAAATCGGAAAGGAACACCAGAAACGATTTCCTTGCTACAACCACCTGCTCTTATATTATTCCATTATGAAAATAAGTAATAGTATACATAGAAGTACTACATACCGGTGCCACAATCTTGCCGGTTTGTCCCACTTGCAATTCATTAGGTACGAAACCAGCGTCAACAGCAGCGCGAGATGCGCCGACAGCTGCATTTAGTTTATCAGCCAATACATAGAGTAGCTTGAAGTTTTCACCAGATTTCATTCCACGTCCTCCCGAAATAACTATTTTGGCAGATGTAAGTTCTGGTCTGTCAGACTTACTAAGTTCTTGTTTAATAAATTCGACTAAATCAGTCTTGTAATCTCCAGTTGGCGCTGGTTCACTTGAAGCATTGCCACCTTCTAATGGTGCTGGTTCAAATGATGTGCCTCTAACTGTTACTACTGATATATTATCTTTCACCTTTACCGTTTGAAAGGCATTCCCAGCATAAATAGTGCGAATAAAAGTATCTGGAGATTTAACTCCAATAATGTCACTTACTGGAGACACATCCAGCTTAGCTGCAACCTATAATTAGAATGTGCATTAATAATGATTTTTTAAATCTATACTAATGACTGTCACTTATCATTTTCAAAAAATCAGTATTTATTACATCTAAAAACGATTACACATAAAAACATTAAGAATCTAAAATGAATTTAAAAAATATATCAAACTTTTAATATAAGCTGAACTAGTATTTACACTACTTTAAAAGGTAGACATTACTGATTTCAAAAACATTATAATATGGTACTATTGAATTGTATTAAAAAAGAATAAGAGATTATGAAATGAGTAAATTGAAAAATATTAAAGTTAACAAAATTCAAATATAAAATTTCAATTTTTGTGTAGCTATAAAGAACAAATTATAAAGAAATAGTAAAATGAAATAAAATTTTGTGTAAGATTAAAGATTTCTGCGCTCTCAGGTCAATCAGACTATTCATAATATTGAATAAACTGATGCAACTAGACTACTCATTACTAATATTCCAAATTTTCCAACCTTTCAACCCACATGTAATTGAATCAGTCAGTTAAATTCCTGAAAATCCATACTTAGCTATTGGTTATTTCAAATCTTTACAAAATATATAATACTTTAAGAATGTCATTTGATATTTTAACCTAAATGTATTGTATAAAAATTAGAATAACAATAAATATAGCACTATTCCAATTATTTCAATTAATAATTAAAAAACTAAAATGTTATAACTTAATAATTGTTATATTTTCACTATTCTGGAATTAGAATTAACAAATTACCCTAACACTTAAAAATGCTAATTATGTTTATTAACTTTATACAAACTATGTACAAAAAGATTATTCAATATCATACATGTCAAGTATAACGCACTTCGTTAGTGAAAATTTTAGGATATATAATGATTTTGGATGTTTTGATTACATTAACCATTACTTTGTTATCTGTTCTTATGATATTATGTATACAAAAATAAATACTGACCCTTGGCAATAAAGTTTTACCAAATGCACTAGCTCCAGCTACAATATGACTGAAATTAAATTGTTTTTGAGTTGCTAGAATTAGAGGTGTTAAAGCCTCTGCAGTAAATCCTGTAAACGCATCACTCTCAGCAACAAGAACCTTGGTTACACCATTAGCCTTACTCACTTCTTGAACAACTGAACTACATTTCACACCAGCAACTAGTACTGTAATATCACTACCAATTTTTTTTGCAGCTGTTAAGACATTCTGAGTAATTGGCAGTAACTTTTCATTATTGTGTTCAGCAATAACCAAAGTTGATTGAAATCGTTGATATAATATATGAAGCTGGAAAAAATAATACTTACGTAAGATATAAAATTCATAACTATCAATTCATAAAGTTGTTAATTGTATTGCATTGCAAATAACCCTTATAAATTTTATAAATAAAATTCATAAATTATATAAAAGTGTTACTGATTTAACAAGTCATATGAAAAATGTTATATTACCCAGCAAATGCTTTTATAAATGTAACATAATAGTAATTAAAACCACTTATAACAGGTGAAGAAACATGGTTAGTACATGCACATTGAATGCAACAAGTAATCTTCTACCTAATAAATATTACCAATATGTCATGCTGACGTAATGTATCACAAAAACACTTACATTACTATAATAATATAATAATATTACAGTGTAACTACGGTGTATATAATTCAGATATTTACTGGAATAGTGCATCTACGTAGTTCTAATTTAATTTATCATACAATATTCAGATTCAGCGTTATAGTAATATAACATAACTATATCAAATATCAATTTTAATGGGAGTAACATGGAGATATTGTTATTGTGATATTGATAGTATTATAACATTACGATGATACTTTACCACATTACGCATATGCAATGTATAGTAAAAATCTGTGTTGCTATGTATGATTTTAGTTACTATTACTATATAAGTAATATTGACTGTTTTCCACCGGAGTCAAGTGAGTGATGAAATACGTGTATTGCGTATCTACACATTAGTGAACTATAGGTATAGATACAACGTATTTCAACTCATTCGATTCTCGTGAAAACATAGCCATTGTAAACTTTATTCCTGTCATATAGAAAATAAACGAACTCTATAATATCTTTACTCACTTGTACATTATGTCTTAGGATTCTAGAGTAACTAGAAAGCATGTTTAATGAACTACTTTCTGCTTTGTGTAATAATAATAGCTTTCCAATACAGACGAACAGCACTAGGAAAGTCACCTTCACAGCTTTACAGAACGATTTATATGACTTGTGACGTCCTGATCGTCGCCACTATCGTTTTCGCGGCAGATTCGATTGCGTGAATCTGGCGAGGTGGGTTCGTTAGTTACCAAAGCTATGATGAGCACTCCAACGGTGTTCAGTCCTCTGTTGATTTCTAGTACGATGATGTTATGGTTTTTCAAACTGTATAAAGGCTTTAGAAATAAGAATGCAAGTGCTATTGGACAGCACTATAACTAACTTTATTTACTTTAATTATAATGTGGTTTAGTCTAAATCAATATACTTTAATTGAATCTAGCCAATTGAATCTACGATATAGACTCGAAGTACACTGAAATGCACCCTTCAAGACCAGAAATCAAACTGAATCAAACTAAACTCTTGAATCCCAAGGGATACACGCCCGTTTCCTCCGACGCGGTTCAAGTGTTGAACCTAGTTTAAACTCCGGTTACTGAATTTTTACATTCCTCCAA
>JARQSW010000566.1:6016-17662 GCA_030142375.1 Calameuta pallipes | reverse complement strand
GTGTACTGCGCGAGACGGGAGCTGACAAAATTAGCAGTGATCGTCTTGAATTTGCCGTCAACTTCTGCCGCCTGTGAAAGGAATTGGAGTTTGTTTTCCACCGTGAAAACAATGAAGCGAAATCGACTCAGTCAAGATCGTACAAAAAAACTAGTCGCTGTCAAGTATAATCTTAATTTGCTTAATAAGAAGCAGGACGACAAAGGTGACAAAGGATATCAACAAAAAACTTGCAGCAAAGGCAATAGCAGAAACGAATCCGGCGTCCATACTCCCGAATTCCAGGAATCCGAAGATGAAGTCTTTATGGAAGAGGAGTGGCTCGATTATGATGTTCTAAGCGATAACGAATAAAATCGACTTTTTTCACGATTACAGATAAAGTATTTTGAACGCTGCACAGTGATCTTTCATAGACCACGAATTCATAAGTTATATACTTATTGTACCTTTTATTTTTCTTCTTCTTCTTATTCCTTATGGCTTTATGCCCTCATAGAGGGCCAAGTGCCAGTCCTTTTTATTTTTAATTCTCATGTGATAGCAAATGTGATTTTTTAAGTTTATATAGAGCTTAATACTATTAACAAAGAAAAAGTTCCTATGAAAAAGTTATGGAAAGTTATTTTAACAAACATATTGTAATTTTATAATAATAAATAAACATGTTCGTAATTGCTTATAATAAATACATTTATCTATACACTGTACATTTCTTGCAATCCGTTCATTTCCGATAACTACATGATTGTAAACACTATGTTTAACCGCGTTAAATCTTTTTTATTCAATAATAACTAAAGAATTACTTGATTGCTATTAAGGAATGTTTAACAATCATGTGGAATGTTTTTAATTGACAAAATTTAAATGATGGTAACGGACAATTTTTACCGGTAAATTCACAACACTACTTCGAAGCACTATAGGTGTGTTCGAAAATGTGCTGAGAGCTCAGCGTGCATCGTTGTTTCTCTGTTTATTGTACGCATTTCATCGAGACACAACATACTCTCAGCGCTCTCGGCTCATTTTCGAACATATCTACAATGGTTCGGAGCACGTAAAAACGCTTGCACGAACGGACCTCTTGTTTTTGTCGATGACTGAATCGATAGATTCGATAGTATCGAGAGTTTTTTTGGCAGCTCGAAGCAACGTAAAATAAAATGGCATTCGATGGTAGATTAGAATGTTATTAGTCATCCGATCGTGTTTACGAGTAAATAGCAATTGGATGGATAAGGAAAATCAAGACGTAATTCTGTGACTGTGTACGGAGGGTGCACTGTTTTTACGTTTTTCCAAATTCTATTGAAAATGGGACTTTTTTCTAATTCTTCTCCATTCGACGCTGATGTTGGTAAGTGAGACTACCCCTCCCTACTCTTAATTCGTTTATGAGAATGTGCTGTTCGCTTGTAATTTCTCTTTCACCGCTGAAAAAATGTATATAATCTTTATATAGAATCATTATTTTTTATTAGTAAGACTGATTAACAAAACATTGAGCATTAAATGTCCAACCATGTCATATTTACTTCATTCCCATTAGTGTTAATATTTGAGCCAATGTTTTTATTATCATGTAATATTTATTGTGCACATAGTTTTCTAGTTTTTTTCTTTTTGAAAATTTAGACTGTAATTCCTTACTCGATTACCAAATGCAATTATTATAAAAGATAGAATTTTCTTATAGAAATATACATTTATAGAAAGGCATATAATTTAAGGTATATTTGATTAGACTTCAACCGAATTGACTATATATTATATTTTATTATTTTAAAAAATAATGGACCAATATACACATTTCAAGCAATATATTGAAGTTACTAAGATACGAATCTATTTAAATTACAACTTTTAGAAACTTTAAATTATATTATTTAGATAAAATATTTGTATTTATTAGGTACCATTTTTTTATTTATCTTTTAACGTCAAGTGAACTGCAGTATACGATTCCTTCTTGAAGAGTTTTATGTAAAAAATTAAACAATCCATAGCTAACTTCAAGAAGGAATTGTATTCTGCAATTTAATCTAAAGTGATTTCATTAATTATTTTTGTATGTAGAAAAGGCAACAAATGAAAAAAATACATCTGAAGAATGGGGACTAATTATGGATATTTGTGATAAAGTTGGAAACTCTACGCAAAATGCTAAGGACTGTTTAAGATCAATTGTGAAGAGACTAAATGCCCAAGATCCTCATATCGTGATACAAGCTGTGACTGTTAGTATTTCAAATTAATAATATTAAAATTTTATTCTTTAGGGTTAGACAAATAAAATGCACAAACTGAAGTTAACTTGTCTATATCATTTTTTAAAAGTCAATTTCAGTTAGTGTTTTTTTTTTTGAACGGCCTCTAATATTTATAATATGAAAGAAAAGCCATATATGAAAAATGTTTCAATTATTTGTTAAATTTGACAGTTATTAGATGCTTGCTCCAGCAATTGTGGAAAGACGTTTCATTTGGAAATTGCATCACGAGATTTTGAAGGAGAGCTTCGGAAACTGATTAATCGTTCTCAACCTAGAATTTCAGAAAAATTAAGAGCACTTTTAAAAAAATGGGCTGAAAATGATTTCAAGACAGACCCCCAATTAAATTTAATTCCTAGTTTATACAATAAACTGAAAAGTGAAGGTGTGGACTTCTCATCCCTAACAGAGATGGTAAGTCGCTATTATTTTTTATTATCATACAGGATGTTCCATTTTAATCTTTTCGATCAGTTATCTCAGAAATTATCGATAATTCACAAAAATGTTTTAGAAGAAACGAGGAAAAGTTTGAGGGGTCGTACTTCAGGCCATTTTATTTTTTTTTCTAGGTGGCTGTGCCAAAACTCTATGAATATACTTCATATCATTTCTTCTAAGATCCTAGGTTCAATTTTGGAAATTGCGTTTGTTTTTTAGATAGCCCTGTAAGAAAAAGTCATTTATTCCGCTCTGTGGTAAGATATCGATATTGCAATTAGATCGCGTATGTGGTTGCAGCACAGTGGTGCTCCTGATTATAATGTAAACAGATACGTGATACGCTATATGCTATGTATTTGGGTACGTTAGGTTGGACGAAGTGGACCCATGAGGTGGACAGCACGAACATCAGTTCTAATTCTATCAGACTTTTTTCTTACGAGGCTATGTAAAAAATGAGGTTTTCAAAATTGAGTCCACAACATTAGAGGAGATGAAAAGAAGAAAGATAATTGGCTTTCATAATATTTGACCAATTATCCTATCATGGGTCTAAAGGTTATTAATCAGAGAGTGAATTAAAATGTGCATAATTACCCACAGTCGCACATTCGAGCATTTGTACTGATTTTTAAATATTTTTCAGCTTGTTTATGTTGGCAACCTTACATAACTTTGAGTAATTGTGGCTTTGTATTCAAGATTTGGGAATGGGTACTTCCATTTAAAAACGTAGTGGTCGTCATCATATCTTCTTGACGTCTCCTACTCGAAAAAAACACATCAAAATAGCCAAAATACGTCCCCCTCTAAAATTCCATTTTCATTTGATATATTTTTGTGTATCACGCATAACTTCGGCGATAATCGACTGGGAAGATTAAGATTGGACATCTTGTATAGTGATTTTAGGAAGGGGTCGATTCGCTAGGGGCGTTTCTTTACGTGTTTATTTACTAGTGAGTTTATCCTACTAAGGAATTCGGTATAATATATTTTATACAAATCAAATATCATACACTAAATTTACACATGTGGGTTTTCGAAGGGATTAAACAATTAAGTTGGGTTATTCTTTTCAAATCTTACGCATGATTGGCTAATCCTTCTTATAATCCGTACGTGTAAACTTACTCATAGAGAATAGGAATTTGATTTTGACATTTACATTGTAATAATACTCTATTATATAATACCTTACAGCCAAAGCAAGTGCCTGCTATAAGCAGAGATCCTAATGTTGTTACAAATTCCCAAGAAGAGGAAGATATTGCTAAAGGTATTATAATTGTGATTTTTGTTTTAGTTTAAAACTAAGATTTAATATTATGTTGAATAACATTTTTATTTACAAATTAAATCCGTCTTTTAGCAATTGAATTATCCTTGAAAGAAAACAAGCAACAATATCATCAATCAACGACGTCGCATAGCTCCCCAACCGCAAAGAAAAATACCAGTTTATATCCAAATGTAAGCTTACCTTTGGATGCCTCAAATAATCCGGAGGGCAGGAAAGTCCGAGCTCTTTATGATTTTGAGGCTGCGGAGGACAATGAATTGACTTTTTTAGCTGGAGAGATAAGTAAGTAATTATTTTTGAAAGTATTTATATGTTAATTACTTTTCTTACAACAATATATTTCGACATGTTATATACAGAATGTCCCTCTTTTAGTGATGTACCAGCATTTCTCGAATATATAGCTAGATACAATAGTGTTTCAAATAAAAGTTGTAATGGTTTCAAGGGGGGAAAAAGAATGAGACTGTCGTTGTATTCATGCGCAACTCTCTTTCGAGAAAATTTAATAATTAGTTGTTATATTGGACATTTTGACATATCCAGTCATATGTAATCTGAATGTCTCCGTCGCATCCAGAGCATAAAATATTGGCTTTTTAGTAATAAACTTTTTTTTTACGCTTTATAAATTGTCAACCGCCAAAGAGGTTGTAGCAGTTCTATTATTTTTAAATTCAAAATTTTTTGCTAGTTTCATTTTTTTTACATAAGATATTTTGATATTAAACGTACCATATGGTGGAAAAATATTCTCATCTATGTTAATGCGCCGTTGCAGTTATACGCAAATTTGTATTGAAATAAAAATAAAACATAGAGAAACGATCCGTCACTTAAGTCAAGTCAAGAGAAGGAATCCATGTCTTAAATCAAGTTTATGTTTTGTGTTAAAATCAGTAAAAATTAGACACGTAACTAATGTAGTCCGAGAAATAAGCTCCGTCAACCAAATCTCTGATTATATTCCAAATGATATCATTTGGAATGTAATCAGAATATTATGATTCTTATTGTGTTCGGGGGAATGTCGCCGTATCTATCGAGGAATCTCGATTGTGTTGCACAAGATTTCCTGGGTCTCCCAATTTAACAAGGCCGGCTTTTTGTTTGCGGGGATTTCTAAAGAAAATTATTTGTGTCCCAGAACCATCTATAAAATAATATACGACGAAACGTATAATGAACGTTCGGTAATTTCATTTGAAGAAAGGCTGCAGCGGTGCATTAACGCAAATTAGAATATTTTCTACCATACGGTACATTATAAATATCTATAAATGTGTTACGTTGGCCATAGTGGCTAGCGAGGACTTTAAATTTGATACCGAAAAAAAATGTGCTATTCCAACATGGAGTGATATTTTCTGAAATGCTTATGGATGGGTAATAGATATTTAACACGCGAGGAAATTTGAATTTTCAATTAATATATTACAAATAAATTGATTCATTTTGATAAATGATTGTTGTTTACAGTGTTAGAGTTATGAGAAATTCGGGGTAGAAATTGTGATATTGATTTACAAAACCTGACTGTATGTGAGATTAAGACGATAAGAAATTTTGTGGAAAAGAAAATATTTAGTACATGCGTTAGTTGATTTGGAAAAGACTAGTCTATGCAGCTCAATTTTGCCCGGTAACCGATACAGCTTGTTCCCTAGGGTATGTAATAACCAATCTATGCCTGGGGAAGATTATGAATATTACATCGGATCTGATACTCTAACAGTTAGAGCCACGAGTGACAATGTGCAGTCCGATCTTCTACGCATGAAGCTAAACGCTTTTCTGAGCCCCAGTATCATAACTTTGACTGATTTTATAATCATTTTTCGTAGATGCTTTTAAGTTAGGTTAGGACAGTAGGTGACACGGGCAATGCACTGGGTAAAGTGCTGAGTCTGCAATTCTATTGACTGTTGGCTATGTTATTCTGTTTTGAAAATGATAACCGATGCCATAAATCTCCCCTCTTAGACGAAACATCGTCTATTTCGGCGATGCTTTTGCATAGATCTGTGTTTTGTTTTGCGTTCTCCCGTATTTCTCATTTACTCATTTAATTATGCATCTTCGGAGATAGTTTTCGAAAATATCTCTTGTGACGTGATTTTTCGATTCGCGGTCAGAAAGTGACTCTGGCTACCGATACAGATAACGTTCTCCCTTTCGGGTGCCCTTCGGGTCGCCACCCTGTTCAGAAGCTACGCTCTCGGGTTGATTAGTACAGTTATTCCAATGCTCTCGAAAGATTTTTTTATGGTTTAGATGAGGTCGAGGTGTTCGAATCTGCCGCGGGGAGATAGTCTCGACGTACCGAGTTGCCCGGCAAAGGAGAGTGCCCGACGGAGACGTCTTCACGGACCGGCAGAAGTCCGGGTGAGATACCGGCGCCCCGCTGAAGCTGGGCAAAGGGCTGTAGAACGAGCGCAGATAAGGTTTTGATACGGTTAGAGGCAGAGGAGGAACTCCCTGACCCGAGTTAAGAATGTGGTGCCCAGCTGTCGCCCGATGCCCTGGGGAAGCGGTCGTGGAGAATCTCCAAAAGTTACGTACCGATTCGTTAAGGAAGGACGATTCGAGGGAAGGGAAGAGTTATCGGCTATAAGGATCTCGAGCAATCAGAATGATTAGTTCTCGAATTTGGCTATTGTCAAATCAGTCTGTCTCGGGGCACCGACCGAGGTGTCATGAACCGGCTCGCGCTCCCGTGCTATCAGTTGATAGTTTTTCTAGTCGCATTTCGATACGGTATAGAAAGTTCTCGCTCTTGTAGTTATCTCGTTGCTCTCGCGATCTCCAGGAAATTCTATGGATTTCCTGTGAGTGTTCCGAAGGTGTAGTGCTGTGCCCTAGTGCAGTGCCAACCCGAGTGTCCTCAGGATACGGTTCTCGGCCTTTACGGATTAGCTGTGCCAGCTCCGGTGCAATTTATTAATTGGTGAAGGGATTTCGATTTGATACGACCGATTCGTTCTGTTAAGTTCTCGATCCGTTGCTCTCTGTATCTCGCACTGTTTGCTTGACGCTTACTCTGACCTTCTCTACCTTGATTCGTACATTGTCGACTTTAGATTTTTTCATAGCGGATTTTAATGCTTCTAGAGCCAATTGAATTTTTTTCGTTGTTGGTTACTCGTAGCAATAGTTCGTGTGTATTAGAGTCTAAATTCGCTTGGCTCCTTGTCGGGAATTGAAAACGTGTCCCCTTCTGGGTTTTTCTGGCGATATTTTATCTAGGAAATAAGCCAGAATACCTTCTTTTCCTCTGATAGCGTTATCCGATATACTGATCTCGTATTCAATGTCGGGGTCATCGCTTAAGGATAATATGTCAACTGGTGGTAGTATGACTCCTTTTTGATGCTCTGGTGATCCGCGAGTGTTATCTATGCCAGTGTCTATCACTGTTGCCGGTGTTGATTGTGTTGTAGGCTACGTCGAGGAGTAGGCATGAGGATATCATTGTTGTGTGTATTGTTCATTTGCCTTTGGTGTGTTGCCTGCAATGACTGTAGGATCCTGTAGGTTTTCGATGGCCCTCTTTGGTGGTGCTATGTTTTCCAAGGAAGGTAAGGTTTGAGAAATTTTCTTAATTCTTTGCTTGGTTTCATCCACGGGTAAGTCTCCTAGGTCTTCATATATAATATTAGCCTAGCTTCGTTCTCATCCTGTGCAAAATCTATCCTTGTTAATTCGTCTTGGTGAGATTCCATAGTCTTTCCGTCTCACCAGAAAGTATCTATTTGGATTAGGTCCGTGTTATCGTTGGATGATGTTTCTGATGCTGAGTTCAGTTCTATTATTTCTGGATTTTTCATAAATAGATGTTTCAATCTTTCCACTGTCAATTGTTCCTTAAAAGATTCTGACTCGTCGTTATAGGTCTCTTCAAACAGGCTTTGGTGATCGAAGCTCCGCGAGGGGATTGGGTTCTTTGTTAGCCTCTTTGTTAGCCTCTTTGTTTTCCTCTTCTTCCACTATTGTCTCGGTCAGTAGGGAAGGTAGCGTGCTTTTATTTCCTGTTTCTCCATGACAAGTATATTTGCCTGTATCTATGGAGCTAGTGGATGATTCGTCATTGACAGTTGGATGTGATCTTGTTTTCATTCGCTTCCCAATTGTACCGTCTTCTAGGCTGATTTTCCTTTGACGTGGCTATGGCTTATATGACAGGTCCCTTTCCTTAGGTTTTATGAAACAGGAGAGCACTGCTGAATTGCGGGATAGTGTCAGTAAGTTTGTCAGAGGTTTAGCTGTCTTAGAGAAATTTGCAATGAACCTTTGATAGTATCTTGCTGAACCCAGAAACTGTTTAATGTTCTTCTAATTTTTGGGTATGGAGAAATTTTTGACTGGTACCAGTTTCTTTGAGTCAGGGCGAACTCCTTCTTCTGAAAATATGTACCCTAAGTAAGTGACTTCTTTACGTAAGATCTCGCATTTATCCGGTTAAAGTGTTAATCCATGTTCCTTCAGTCGTTGGGCCATAGCTCGAACCTTCCTTCCATGCTCTTCAAGAGATGATGCGAAAATGAGGATATCTTCTAGGTACACAAATAGCTCTGTTCCTTGTAATCCGGTTAAGACCTGGTCCATTAGCCTTTGGAATGTTGCTGTGTTTGAGGCCAAAGGGCATTCGGATGCACTCATAGTGCCCACTGGGTGTAGTAAATGCCGTTTTTGTTCTGTCCTTGGGATCCATTTCTATCTAGTGGAATTCGCTGGCTAAGTCGCATACAGAAAAGTATTTAGCGCTATCGACTTGGTATAATATTTCCATGATGCAAGGTAGGGGATAACTATCTTCGATCGTTTTTTCGTTAAGCGCTCTGAAGTCAATCACCATTCTTCAGCTTGGGTTTCCTTGTGAATTAGCCTTTTTGGGAACAATCTACAGAGGTTAATTGTATGCTGATGTGGTTGGTCGAATGATGTCATTTCCAAGCAAGTTGGCGATTTGACGTTTGATCTCCTGTTGATGAATTGGCGGGTACCGATATTGCTTAGTATGGACCGGTGTTACATCTATAGTAGGTAGTATGATCCGGAAAGTCCTTGATCATGTCAACTATCTGTTCTTGTTCTTCCTCATTGAGATGATCCAACCTTAAAGCCTTCTGAATTTGGCTAAAACGTTTCTTGGGGTCAATGGTCGCTATCCTATAGGATTCTCCTGCTTCTCTTTCTGAGAGGAATCCGAAAGGTTCCAGTATCTGTGGATCTAATTCGATTTCTTGATTTTTATTGCTGACGTTAGTCGCATTCACTAGGTTTTCCTCGATTATATTATCTCTTGGAGTTTCTATCCGAGGTAGGTATCATTCGGTGATTTTTTTTATTTGCTATCCTTGTCGCAACTTCTGGTCGGGAACGGGCCTTTATGACGCGCTTGGTTCTTTGTGCCGAATATGCTGCCGTTTTAATTTCTCCAGTTTGATCAAATGGCTTTGGTCATATCAGGTTGTCATCTGTCACTATTGTTTTATGGTGGAAAGATATTTTTGCATTATCTTCTATGAAATATGCGACTCCATGTATTCTGCTATACGACCAAGAGGATCCTTTGACTAGAGAAGAATACTTTTCGATTACCTATGCACACCTGATACATCTTCAACACCAATTATTTCCTTGTATTCTAATTTTGCATCATCGTTAAGGCTTTCCTGTTGGATTAAGTTGACTGAGGTTCCCGAATTGTTGAGAAAGATATCCTCTTTTTCTCTTAACTCGGGGATTTCGAGGATGATGCTCGGTCGAGGAGCTTCCTTGACATTGTATTCTGGTCTTCCTTGGGTATTGTCCTTTCCTTCGTCCTTCGCCTTGGATTTCTTGTCACTCGCCGTGTTTCGAACGCGGTGAGCGCCTTGCGAGTTTAAAGAACCGGTAGATTCGGTAGAGGATGATTTAGGGCGATTGGGTCTTCGATCATTTCTGTTCTTACTTGTTCACGGGAATTTTACACGAGATTTTCGACAAGGTTTTCCGTCGTGACCCTTGCTATCGCATTTCCAGCAAAATAGTTTTTTTCGCTGCCTCCGACGTTCGGGCGTTTTCTCTCCTTTCCGATCGCGAGACCTGGAAGCGCTGGTTGATGTTGAGGAGGAACGATATCTCCTTATATGTATGCATTCCGTAGGTGCGATGATGATAAACTCTTTCATCATCATTGGATTCGGAATTTATTTTGTGATACCTATCTTAAGGGCTTGGGGAGTTTGGATATGAAACTCGCTCGTGTGATTACCTACTCGTATGGTTTCATCTGGACCTCTGGTAGTCATCTGGTGAATCACTGTCATAGTTATTGCGAACTCTCTTATAATTTTTTATTTTCCTTCCTTGTTCGATGACTAGGTCAAATCCAACATCTAACGATTTTGTTTTTTTTTTTTTCATTAAAATCCCCTGGCGTATCTGACAGGGTAATACGTATAGAAAATTTTCAAGAGTATGTTCTTTTAATTCCGCTTTCCTTTCCTTGGCCCTTACGATATTTTTCGAAATGGGCGGCTCGTATCTTTTGATATAAGGTTCGTTGTTCTATTGATATATTTTCTAAGACATTCCGTCTTTCCCGTTCTTAGCCGTTCTATTTCACTAAGGAAGGAAGATAAATTTCTTCCTGGAGCGTAATCGTTTCTTTAAGTGTTGTATCAGATCGTCAAGTGTGGTGAAATCTTTTTCTTCTACTCACCCAGCTCGCGTGGCTCCACGGAGTTTGTTTAATATTTTAAGAAGATATCGTGATTCTTCACCAGCTACTAACTGTTGTGCTCCAGTTTTTACAGCGCGTACAAAATTTTTAAGTGAAGTTGATTCATCGCCATATTTGGGGATTTCTAACGCTGGGTGTTGTATCCTAACTTGCGATGTTGTGAAATTAAATGCTCCTATTAGGGATCAAGATAAATCTGCATTCGCCATTTTCGAGTAATAAGTTTGAGGAGTTCCGAAATGGTTATTTGATGACCGTCGAATATATATGCATATGTGACTGAACTCGTTCGCGGTACCAATTTGATTCGAGTGGTTTGAATTGATAGGATTTCCAAGATGACAATAGGAAAGTTGACCAGAAGTCCAACTTCCTTAGTTGATTTCTGAAGGCGGTTAAGGTGCCCAAGAATAACAATGGGGAAGGCGTCTCGAAGTACAACTTCCCTAGTCAGTTTTCGAAGTTGGATAAAATGGGTGTTGGTATTTCAGTTTGAGTTAAATAGCTAGTTCAGAGGGGATCTCACCGCTGCCACCAGTTCTGTTACGTAGGCCGTAGATGCTAGCGAAGCCTTTAAATTTGATAAAGAAAATGTAGAAGTAATCAAAAGAAAAGGAACGACCAAAGGTAACGTTAATAAAATTTGAGTGAATTCCAATCGGTAAGGATGCACTCAGTGGTGGATTCGCTGCTCGTTTAAGGTGTTGAAAGACGTCTTGCTATTCCAACGTGGAGAGATATTCCCTGAAATTCTTATGGATGGGTAATAGATAATTAATACACGATAATATTTGATAGTTGCGTTATATTCTTACAAATAAGTCAGTAAGTTTGAATTTGCAGTGTTTGAGGTATGAGAAATTCGGGATGTAGATCGTGATATTAATTTACAA